>PVKZ01005680.1:34582-48215 GCA_004027375.1 Macroglossus sobrinus
GAGGGGAGGGGAGGGGAGGCGAGGGGTGGGGCGGCCTTCACCTTGGTCTTTAGCCTCCTTCTGTCCCACCCCCCTCCCCTCCTTGCTCTTTGGCCTCTCGGCCCCCCGGGCCCCTTGCCTTGTGCTATTTCCCACTAAGGTGTGAATGACAGCCCCCCAGAACCTAAGGGTGTTGGTTTGTATTTCTTATTTTTTTGAAAATAAAGTTTCCCCTCTCCACAGTGGGCAAGACGCCCCCACCTTAGACTTGAGACTTGGGGTCACAGGGAGTGAGGTGAGCAGAGAAGGGAGGCCGTGTGGGGCTGGGGGTCTGTTCCCCCACCTCCAGGGAGGCTGGTGGCAGTGCTGTCTGTGGACACCAGGGGGCAGCAGGCGCCCAGCTTTGGGCCTCCGCCTGCGGCGCCGGGCGCGTGAGGAGGTGGCAGGACTGGTCTGGCAGGTGGCCCAGGGGCCCCCCAGCCCCCGTCTCAGTCCTACCCCCTGCCTGGGCTGTTGGGAGAGGGAGGGGCTGGGCACCCCTTCCCCTGAGCCCCTACACTCTGTGCAGCCCTGACCCGCCAGGGCTGGGCCTGCTTTTAGCTCTAACCTGGTCCTGACCAGCTGCCACTGGCCGCGGGGGTCCGGCCGGGAGGAGTGGGCGCACGTGGTGGATGGGTGCATGACCGAGGGAGCGATGGAGGTGGTGACCGCCGGGCACCGGGCGGAGGCCGGGAGCCTGCTCGACCACCGCAGGGCTGGCTGTGGGGTCCACAGCTCGCACCCCGGGCCCAGCCCAGTGTGTGCCCAGGAGCGGGTGTTCAGCTAACATCCAAACTGAGGTCCCCTGGGCCTGGGGGCCGGGGGGGGGGTGCCTGCCTCCTGCTCCCCTGTGACTGCTCGGCCAGGCCCCTGCATGGGGGAGGAACGGGGTGTGGATGGGGCCCCTCGCTTCTTCCTCCTGGCATTCCTGGGTGTGCTAGAAGCAGCGTGGGTGTGTGTGTGTGGGGGGGTCCCCAGTGTACCCGGCATCCTCACTGACCCACGAAGACTAGGCGGGAAGTCAGGGGGGTGTGGTGGCCGTGAGACCGGGGAGGGGGGCATCGGCTCACCCCACATTCCTTTTCCTTGCTATTTCCCTGGCAAAGTGGGCCTGGGGCCTGGGGCTGTCCAGTCTGCACCCCGAGGGGTGGCGGGGTGAGGGGGTTGCTGGTAGAGCTCAGAGCTGGCCACAGCGATGCCTGAGACAGGTCCCCCCACCCATCCACGAGACTCTCCTGTGCCTGCCCCCTACCCTGCACCCCCTCTCCAGCCCTGGGCGGGTCTGGCGGGCATGCTGGCATGGCTGACCAATGGCCCAGAGTTTCTGGGACGCTCAGTGTTGAAAACAGGAAAGCCCGGCGCCAGCTGGGGTGAGGGGGTCCCCCCTGCTCGAGACCCCAAAGCGGAGCAGCGCCTGGGCCTTAGCTCTCCCGTCCAGGGCTGTTGGCTGTTCCGAGCTCCCGCCTCCCCTCCCGCCGAAGCCCGGGGCGCGAGGCCCCGGCCGGCCCCCCGCGCACAAGGCAGCCCCTGTAATCGGAGCTTGGGAGCCGCGCCGCGCGCCATGTGGACGCGTCACCGAGCGAGGCCAGCACCTGCGGAGGACGTGCCTGGCAGCCGCCGCGGGAACAGCCCGTGCTGGGAGGGGGCGGGGCGGGGCGAGCGGAGCGCGGGAACTTGGTGCGGGAGGGACGCTGGCTGCGCCCGGCGCTGGGCCCCCGCCAAGGCGCCGGAAAGCCGCCCCCTCCGCGGGCGCGGAGCCGCCGCGCCGCCTGCCGCGGGGGGCTGGCTGGTTAATCTGTAACTCCCCACACCCGCGGGGCCTCCAGGCCCCATCTTGTGGAGGGGAAGGGGGGCTCGGGGCCCCGGCCTTCCCCGGGGAGGGGGGGTCTCGCATGGCTTGTCCAGGGCCTTGCTGAATCCCTGCTGCTGGGGCACGCGGCTTGAGGCCAAAAGGGGGCCCTTCCAGGGCACCCCCCGAATTCAGGGGGAGCTGGGGGAGGCAGTGAGGGCTTCGCCCTGGTGGGGAGCGAGGGGACAAGTCAAGGCCAGCACAGGGGAAGGCAGAGGGGCTGGGCGGCACTGGGTCACTTCTCGGGTGGGGTGCACCCGAGGGGCTCGGCCATCCCTGGGCAGGGCCGTGCCCCCCACAGATGCCACCTCTGGCTCCCGGACCTGAGGAGGGGTGTCCAAGGAGGTGTACCCGGGAAACTTTGACTTCCCTTCCTGTTTTCGTGCTCACCGGCCCCTTGCAGGAAAAGTTCCGTGGAAAGGCCCAGGGCTGGGGACAGGCACAAATCTGCCACCAGCGCTGGGCAATCCCAGCCAGGACGCCTAACTTCTCCTACTCTCAGACACCCCCCCCACCACACACACACACCCTTGCAAAGCGGGCATCAAAATGCCCCCCTCCGTGGGTTCTTGCAAAGATTAACCAGGCAAGGAGTCCGCCCGCCCAGAGCAGCCAGGCTTGAGGTGGCTGGTGTTGTCAGAGTTTGCTTTGTCCCCCCCGGGGTCCCGCCCTGGAGAGCGTCAAGGACACTGCGGTAGGGGCGCAGACACAGACACCCACTGCAGGGTCGCTGGGAGCACTTGAAGGGGGTCGTCCCCCACCCGGCACGCAGACCGCCCCCCAGTTTTCCAGGGGCCGTTCCCTGCGGCTCCCCCGACGAAGGGAGGTTGGGGCGCCGGGCCGCTGGTGCGCACGCCGGCCGCCAGGGGGCAGCGTGCGGCCGCGGACGGCTTCTCGGGCCAGCCCCGCCCCGCCCCGCCGCGCTCGGGCGAGTGTTTGCGCCCCGAACCCCGATTCCTCGGCTGAGAAAGGGACCCCGACATCCACGCATGGCGGGGGCGTCGGGAGGAGGACGAAGCCCCGCGAAGGGGCCGAGTGCGGGGGGCAGGGGGGGGGACGCCTTGCCCGCTGTAACCTTCCTAGTTCTCCGCTCCCGCATTTGGAAAATGCCCGTGACCTACCTATGTGCGAGCGAGCGGTGTGTGTGCCGCACACAAACCCCCAAATCTAGCGGGTCGAGACACAAGTAACTCGTTTCTCTTTCCAGTCACAGCCGTGTGGGTGCGCGGATGGCGCTGGGGGCTCTGCTCTGAGCGAGCGGTCGTTGGGGGCTTGTGCTGCCTACGGGTCCCTCTCTGGACACCCCCATCCGGCCAGCAGAGACAGGATAAGGGGGAGAACGACTTGGTGGGTTGGAAGGCCCCCCGGAGGTGGCCCGGAGCACTTCTGCTCACCCTTCGGGGCCAGTTTGGTGCCCCCCCCCCTTGCTGGGACAGGCTGGATATGTGGCCTGTGCTTACAGGAGGAGGCTGCTGGCTGCTTCTGCCTTGTGGGAGATATGCATGGGGTGCTTATGAACCCCCCCACAGCCCCCCGCAGGATCTGGGGCCCTCTGGCAGCCCCCGGGGGTGGGTCCTAGTCCGTCCTGGGGGCCAGCAGCCCTCCCCAGCTCTGCTGTTTGCAGCCACAGAGCACAAACATTGATCCTTTTGTTTCTCTTCTTTCTTGGGATATATTTTCGATTACAAAAGTAGAGCTTGGTTTTTGTATCCAGACAGATGTTTGCTCGCTTTGGGCCCCTTGGGGTGGAGAGCTGGGCCTCCCAGCCTCCCCCCACTCCTTTGGCCGTCCTCCCCCCCACCACCCCCTTCTGTCCCTGGCTGGAGGGGGTGGGACCCGGCCCCCCTGCTGGGACCCGTAGTTTCAGCAAGCCAGTGGTGACCATCCTTGGTCACATTCAGGGTCACAGACCCAGAGAAGGTCACCTTCCTTCCCCGTGGCCCCTGGAGAAGTAAAAACAGGAAGCCAGGCCACTGGAGGGGGGTCTGGCGAACCCCGTCCCTTCACGGTGTGGCCCCAGCAGCTCCTCTCCCTGTCAAACACTGTGTGACAGGAGGCATATAGGACACGGAGGCAGGACTCAGTGTCACATGTTGCTAGGCTAGCCATGGTGGGGGTCCCTGGGACGTACCCGCCTAAACTAGCTGGCCTCCTGGGGCTGTTCGGGTGGGTCCTCCCCAGCCCCCCCCGCACGTGGGTGGGGTCGCATAGAGGGCCTCCCGGAGATGGGGTGCAGGGCCAGCATACGCTCGGTCCCCTGCCCTTCAGTCGCAAGGCTCCCTTGGGTGCCCAGAGCAGGGCTGGGTGTGCGTGGGGTGGCCTGGGGCACCCCGACACTCGGGAAACGCTGGAGGGCCACATTCTGTGGTCACTGTGTGGCCCTGCGCGTGGTGTGGCCGGGAAGACCCTGCCCCCCGTCCAGCCCCAGGCCGGTGGTCTCGGCCCTGCAGTCTCCATGCTTGTGGGACACTTACAGTTTACAGGAAATAAAGCAACAGAAAAAAAAAAAATATCGCATTTGGTTCTGCCTTCAAGACCTCGCCCCTCACCCGGTGGGTGCCGTCTCCTGTCACCCCGTCACGGAAAACCTTGCCCCCTGGGCACTCCCAGGGAGGCTGGCAAAGGGAGAGACGCAGGAAGCAACCAACCAACCCTCTTAGGTGGCCTGGCCTGGGGCATGGGGGTGGGGAGGGGGCTGCAACAGGGAGCACCGTAGGGGAGGGGCATGGGCCCCGGCAGGCCACCCCTTTTCTGCGCTGGCCTCCCCGTCCCGGACACTGGTAGGGCCCTCTGGCACGCACACCCTGCCATTCTTAGGGGTGTCCTTCCCCGATAAGCAACAATATTTATTGGGCACCAATGAGGGGGTGCTTGCCTTCCACGCTGGTGGAGAGATGAATCTCCTACAGCAGCTAGAGCACAGCTGCCTGGGCTGCTGCAGGGCGGCAGGAGGGGGGGGCGCCCCATGGGAGAGGGACAGCGCTGGCTCGCAAAGGATCAGCAGCCAGGCCCTAGGCTAGGTGGGGGCGGGGTCCACCCCAACGGAGACTCCGGTGCCGTTTAATCTTCTAGCCAGCCCGGACACTCAGCCCCCCTGCCCGGAGTGGCCTGGCCCAAGTGTGAGGGGGCGCTGGACGCCCGGTCAGCAACACGACGACGACGACGACGGGCACCGCCCAGGACGGGCTCGGCCTGTTTCCCACCCGCTGGACAAGGGCTAGAAGGGGTCCCCGAGAACTTGAGGCTTGAACCCCGGGCTCCAGGGGGCTGAGGGCCAGCTCTCGAGGTGCCCACCACTTCGGGGCACGACAGGAGCTGCCCTCCTTCCCTCCCCCCCTGCCCTCCCCTTTCTTGCTCGAGGGTCTTAGGGCCAGCTGGTGTGTTAAAGCTCCAGGTGCGCGGAGCCCTACCGGGGACACAAGCCCTGGGCGCAGCAGGGCCGCGCGGGGGCAGCCGAAGACCCCGCCAGGGGCGAGCGGGCGGTGGCGCGTTAAAGCCCCGCGTCAGCTGGCGCGGGAAGCCCGGTGGCGAGCGCTGGCCGCGGGCTGGGGCGGGGGGGGGGGTGGCGATCGGTCCTGGCCGGACACCGGACCCGCCGGGGACCGTCGCCCGCGGCAGCAGGGAGGGCGCGCCGGCCGAGTGGGGGGTGCCCGCGCCGCCTCCGCCGGGCAGCCCCCGCCTGCAGACAAAGGAGCCAGTTGGGGGCGGGAGCGAGTGGGGGGGGTGGAAATGGGGCGAGGGGGCGGGGCGCCGCGGTGTCACGTTACCGCCCGCAGCGCCCTTTAACTCGGGCCCCGCCCCGCCCGCCGCGCGCGGCCCGCGCCCCGCCAATCGGCGCGCGCGCCCCGCCCGCGCCCGGGTGGGTGTGTGCTCGCGGCCAATGGGAGGCGCGCGGGGGCCGGGCCGCGCGCGCGGAGGGGGCCGCGCGGGGCCCGCCAATCGAGGCCGTGTTGTTGAAACTGAAAATACTATTTTATGCTAATCGCGGCGGGGCCCACGGGCCGGGGGGGTGGGGTGGGGGGGGTGGGACCCTCGTGTATAAAGGGGCGCGCGAGGGCTGGGCGTGCCACAGGCCAAGTGCTCTGCGCTGGGTGAATGCCTGCCAGGCTAGAGCCCGCCGAGCGATCCCGCACAGCCACCGAGGGGGCGCGGCCGCCGGCCGGAGGACACAGCGAGCTAGACGCAGGAGCCGTCCACGGCCCGCCAGCCAGGTAGCGGCCGCGCCCGCCCTGCCGTCGCAAATTTGCAGACTCCGGCCGCTCGGGGTCTCCTTTGCGCGGGGTCTCCGCCCTTCTCTCCCCCCTTCCCCGCGCCCTCCTCTCTCTCGCCCTGTCCGGCGCGGCCAGGGCCCGTCCCTGGCCACGTCCGACGTTGTGTCTTTGCAGTGCACCGGCCATGGAGCGCCTGGTCTCCCGCCGCAGCTTCCCGCCGCTGGTGCGCAGCAGCGCCTGCCGCAGCCTCTTCGGGCCGGTGGACCACGAGGAGCTGAGCCGCGAGCTGCAGGCGCGTCTGGCCGAGCTGACCGCCGAGGACCAGCGCCGCTGGGACTACAACTTCCAGCAGGACATGCCGCTGCCGGGGCCGGGGCGCCTGCAGTGGACCGAGGTGGATAGCGAGTCCGTGCCCGCTTTCTACCGCGAGACCGTGCAGGTGGGGCGCTGCCGCCTGCTGCTGGCGCCCCGGCCCCGCCCGGATGGCGTGGTTGCTAACCCGCCACCCGAGCCGCCGGAGGAAGAGCCCGTCGAGACCGTGGCGGAGGCACCGGCGTCGCCCACTGGCGACCCGCCGGTGGCTCCCGCCCCGGCCCCGGCCCCGGCCCCGGCTCCGGCCCCGGCCCCGGCCCCGGCCCCGGCTCCGGCTCCAGCTCCAGCTCCAGCTCCGGCCGCGGCCGCGGCCCCCCAGGAGAGCGCTGAGCAGGAGGCGGGCCCGCCTCCGCGCAGCCAGGAGCCGGTGGCCGAGGCGGGGCGCCCCGCGCAGGCTGCGGCTGCCGCCGCCGCCACCACCAGCGCGGCGGCCGCCCCGGCCGCGGCTGCCAGCGCGGCCGCCGCCACCAGCGCCGGCGGCGGAGGCGCGGCGATCAAGAAGCTGGCGGGGCCTCTCATCTCCGGTGAGTAGCTCGCGGCCCCGCCCCGGCCCGGCCCGGCCCCGCTTTGTCCAGCTGGCCGGGCCGAGCGGCCCTCGGCAGCTTCGCTTGGTCCCCGCCTCCTCCCGTGGCATTAAAGGGCCCGCGCCCGCTCCCCTCCCCGCTGCTGGGCGCGCTGGGGCGGGCGGGGCGGGCGGGAGGGGTGGCAGCGCGCGCGGGGGCTCCCCCCTGGGAGCGCGGGGGCCCGCCCGGGCCGCCGGAGCCCCCTCCCGGGGCGCGGCCGGGCGCGGCGGTGGCGGCGCGGAGGGGGTTAAGCGCGCGGCAGCGCCCCCGGGGG
This sequence comes from Macroglossus sobrinus, assembly GCA_004027375.1. Taxonomy (NCBI): domain Eukaryota; kingdom Metazoa; phylum Chordata; class Mammalia; order Chiroptera; family Pteropodidae; genus Macroglossus; species Macroglossus sobrinus. The sequence goes on from PVKZ01005680.1 coordinate 41,870, forward strand.
GCTTGGCGGCGGGACAAGGGGAAATGCTTACACAGCACATCGCGCGGCGACGTAAACAGAGCTGACCCGCCGCGGACCTTGGCGCGGGCGGGGACGGCACCCCCACTCTGGCCGGCCAGCCGCCCGCGCCCCCTCCCGGCTCCCTTTTAGGTTCCCAGGTCCGCCCCGGCCTTGACGGACTGCGCGCGCTGTCGCCCGTAGATTTTTTTGCTAAGCGCAAGAGACCTGCGCCCGAGGCCAAGGCTTCCAACGACGTTCCCGCGGGATGCGCCGCGCCTGGCGGCGGTCCCCCTGTTGGTCCCGCGGAGCAAACTCCGCGCAAGCGCCTCCGATGAGGTCTGTGGGGTGTCAGGGGCGCGCGCGCGCGCGCGCGCACGAGGTGATGGTGCGGGGCGGGGGGGCGGCCTCCCCGCGGTGTTTGCAGGCGCAGAGTCCACCCCCCCCACTCCCCGCCTGCTCATCACCGCACTTCTCTCCCGCAGCCTCTCGCCCAGGGAGCCCGAGGGCGCCCGCTGGGCAGCAGACAGGGAGGAGCGCTGGGCCTCGGCTGGGACCGTCCATGTAGCAGCGACCGGCGGCAGCTGCCACTGAGCAGCGTTCGGTTTTGTGTTAAACGTTTGAAAACTGTGCAATGTATTGATGACGTCTTTTTTATCGAAATGTATTCTGCACGAAGAGTACACTGGTCCCAAGGTGTAAAGCTTTAAGAGTCATTTATATAAAATGTTTAATCTCTGCTGAAACTCAGTGCAAAAAAAAAAAACGTAAAAAGAGAAAAATGGAAAAAAAAGTAAAAAACATGTATATTTGTACAAAAAAAAGTTAAAAAAAAAAAGTTATACTAACTTATATTTTCTATTTATGTCGAGGCGTGGGCCACTCCGCCACGCGACAGCTCGGTTATTGGTCATGCCAAAGGCCCGTTCACCCGCATCTGGTTATCCACACGATGTTAAAAAAAAACCGTATTTTTGTAGCAGACTCTGGGGGGGGTCGCTCACAAGCCGCAGCTGCCGCATCAGCCCACCTAGCTTTGCACTCTCTTCGCGCGCTTTCGCTGTCTCTCTTCTTCCTATGAGTATCTTTTACCTTGAAGACAAATCATAAGAGAATGAATGGTTCCTGCGCCGGTCTGCACCACCGCCGCCCGGGTCCCTGTCCGCCGGGTTCTAAATAAAGAGGCCAAAAAAAAAAAAAACAAAAAGTTGCATCTCTGCTCTGTGTGCGTGTTCTGACTCCAGAACTTTCCTGGGCTGGGCGGTGGGGGGGGGCGGGGAGGGAGGGCAGCCTCAGAACTTAGAGAGGCAGAGGCAAGACAGAAAGGGGGCACTTCTCTAAGGGCGGGCTTTCTCCTGGCAGCCACCTGCGGCAGGCCCCCGAAACACACAGAGAGACAGGGACACGGGACCCCCCACTCAAACAACCTCAGGGTGCAGACTGGGGCCACCCTCACTCACAACACTCACCAGCCAGCCTTCTGGTTTCAAAGGGCTCCCTATTAGTCCAAAAAGGAGAGACTTTTATTTTTTTTTTTAATAGCTGACCTATAAACCTCTGAAAATTAAGGCTTACAATGGAAAAGGTGACGTATAATGGAGGGCGAGCAGCGTTCTCACCGGTGCCTCGGGCTAGGATAAGCGAGGCACCGGAGGAGCCAGGGGGTTACTACCTGGCCAGTTTGGGGACGTTGGGGACAAAGGCTGGGCTCTGGCCCTGGCTTCTGAGATGTGTACGGACATCACTTCCCCCCTGCCCACCGCCCCAATTCCTAAATGAACTTGGAAGGAGAGGGGAGCTGGGGAGGGTCCCCACGGCCCAGCTGGGGCCAGATGCTGAGGCGTCCCCCTCACCCCACGAGAACGTGGCCCTGCCCCCCCACCCTCCGCTCTGCGCTGGCCTGGCCAGAACCGGGGAGTCGCCCTGTGCAGCCCTGACTTCAGGCTTCAAACCTCCCCTCTGAGAAGGGGGGCCTCCCCCACACGCCCTGTGTGCCTCCTGAGCTGAGCTGCTGCGTGGCTGACAGCGGGGGAGATGGGGGTGGGGAGGGGAGGGAGCCCGGAGCGGGGCTGTGGGCACTCTCCCTGCACTGCAGTCGCTACCGAGGACAGAATCTGGAGGGGTGGGCACCTCGCAAGCCCCAAACACGATGGCCGATGGCCGCGCTGGCTCGGGGCCCTGGTCCCCAGCCCCCATCTGTCCCCCAGCTTCGGCGTCCCTCAAGGGCGGCTTTCTCTAAAGCAGTGAGAGGGCTACGTGGGTGCAAGAAGGTGGCCCTACTGCTTGCTCCTCGGGCAGGTTTCTCCCTGGGGCGGGAGCTGGCGGGGAACACCGAGATGTCACCCCCTGCCCTCCCCGCCCCCGAGAAAAAGCACTGGATTTTGAGCCACACACGTGTCCCCCCCACTCCTGCACCTATGGCCCCTGATAAGCCCTTTTTTTCCCCCTCTGTGAGCCTCGGTTTCCCCCCGTTGACGTCCTGTATGGGGACAATCACATAAATGACAGCATCTGATGGCACCGTGGGCAAAGCTCTTTGCTCATCTGCGTGTCCCCGGTCATCAGGGTGGGCCCTTTCCTCTCTGTCCCCAGGCTCGCCCGAGCTCTGCCCTGTGTCACTGTGGGGACTCATGATGATGATGATGATGATGATGACGATGATGACAGTGACAACCATGACAGGGCTTTTCCCTTCGGGTCCCCTCTCTGTGCCTGGCAAGTGCTGAGCCCGAGTCCTCTTCCGTGTGGCCCTGTCACGTTCCCGAGTGCCTAAGGAGGAAACTGAGGCAGGGACTTCCCTGCCCAAGGACGACGTGCTGAGCGTGGCAGGGGGCTGCCAGGCCCTGGACCCCGAGCCACTGATCTATCTATCTGGTCCCTTGTAGGGGGGGCCCGGGGTGGGGAGGGAGCCAGGCCTCCAGGCTACGTGAGGGAGGGGTGGGTTCAGGCACGCAAAGCCGGGAGTGCGGTGACTGGCACACAGCGGGCTGCAGCGAACGGTAGGAGCTGGGACGCCTTGCCCGCTTCCTGGGCAGGGGGCGCGTGCCAGGCCCGGTGCTGGGCTCTGGCGACATGGCAGCTTCCTGTGCCCGGAGCTAGAAAAGCAAACCTTTTAGAGCCTTTAGCCTATTTACCGGCAAAGCCCGGACAGCCAGGCAGAGGCCGGGGGAAGACAGAGCTGGGCCGTGGTATGCTCAGCGCAGCCTCACAGACTGCGGGGTGCAGGGTGGGCCAGAGCCCACAACTGAGCGGTGACCAAGGCCGCGGGGCAGGCAGGGTGAGCGTCAGAGCCGGACCCCGAGGCCAGGCGGGAAGTGGGGGCTCGGGTGCTGCCGGGGACGTCCCCTGCTGCCCGGCCCTGGGCCCCAGGCTGGCCTGGCCTGGATGGAGGTGGGTGTCGAGCTCGCATGTGGCTTAAACATTACTCAGTGTAAGAGTGCCCTTTGGGGTGTGCCTGCCAGGCCTCCCCACTTCCTGTCCTCTCCCACTGGTCTCCTGGACCTTCCTGGATCTGAGGGGCCGGGGTCAAAGGTTGGACTTTATCTGCAAGCATTGAAGCAGGTGACAGAGCCGAGGGGACTGAACCAGCCCCTGAGGATGCTGGGTAGAGGGGAAGGGGGCCCTTGCGGTCCCCATGGCCTTGGAGGCAGAGCTCCCCGTAGGGACAGATAGTCCAGAGATCAGGCAATGAATGAGAGGGACACCATCCCCTGCTGGCAGGAGCTGCCTGGACAATGGGAGGTGACATAATAAAACCTGATAAGTGCTCGATAGCAGAGGTGATAAGTGGTAGGAGTGAGCCAAGCTCAGCCTCCAGGCCGGAGGGCTATTGTTTAGAGCAGGCAGGGCCAGGAAGCCCCTATCCAGCCACCCCCCCCCCAGAAGGTGACCTCTGAGCTCTGCTGAAGTGAGGGGCAGGAGCCGGAAGATCAACCATCAACCGGGAGAAGATCAAGATGATTCAGGAACAGGCTGTGCAAAGGCCCTGGGGCCTGGCGTATTCAGGACTAGTAGATGGGGCAGAGCTGGAGGTGGGGTGGGGGCAGCTGGGAGATACACGGAGGGAACGGACCTTGATGGGGCCGGGAGCCCTCCAGGTGTCTGGTTCTGAGTAGGTGTGAGGAAGGAGCCTTCCCACGGGAGGGGCCGGCCAAGGGTGCAGTCCCTTTATTTCCCACGGGAGCTGTGATTCAGGCCTCTCCGCCCCAAGTTCCCCTCTGAGCCAGGCCCTGCGGCCCGTAGGACACACACTTAATTTTTTTGCAAGAGTCCTGCCCGTGAGGCGTCGGCACCCCAGGTTACAGGCGAGGGCAGCGAGGCTCGGAGACACCAAGCAAGTGGCCCAAGGTCCCTCTCTGGCTAAATACGCTGGCCGCCAGGGCCCCGGCCCCTTAAAAAAAAAATTAGAAGAAAGAAATACAGCATTATTAGCTAAAGTCTGCATTTCGTGTGAGAGCCACTCTGGGCGTTGCGCGTTCTGTGGGTTTGGACGAATGGGTGACATCCGTGGGCACCGGGACACGGTCTCACACGGGGCAGTCCCATGCCCGCCCCCCCTGCACGCCCCGACTCGCGCTCCATCTGTTCGCCCCGCCCCCCGACCCTCCCCGCGACGACTGCCATAACCTTGCCTTTCCCAGACCGTTGCGTGGCGGGCAGGGATCACTCCGCGCGCGTGGGGCCTCCGCACATCGGCTTCTGAACCAGCGAGACGCCCGTCCGTCTGTCCGTCTGTCCGTCTGTCCGTTCCGTCCGCGTCCGTTCCGGCCGCCCCGTTGAGTGAGAAGGCCTGCTCAGCGGCCTGCGGCCTCCAGCCTCGGGGCGTCTTGTTACGCGGTGTGACAACTCCACCGAGCTGACAGGGGCACTCCCTCCGGAGATCCCAGGTTCCCGGCAGGGAGAGTGGGCCGCTCTGGAACCTGGGACCCCTCTCTGAGCACCGTGTCCGTGTCCCACAGGTGCTGCGTGCAGCCTGTCACGTGTGGGGGCGTGTGGCAGGGTCCCCTGTCCTCTCCGGTGGCCTTCTGTTGGAGCGTCTCTGTTTGGGCTTTAAACAGTGTCTGGTACGTGAGGTGGAGAGTGTTGGGCGGGCGCAGGGGGCTGTCGTGGGATTGCAGGGGCCTGGGGGTGGGGGGGCATGGGGAAGGACAGCCAGTGTGACCGTGACCCGAGCCACTGGATGTGGTGCCCTATGGTCATCCCCATCACGCGGATTAATCACCCTGGACTGGCGGAACTGCTCGGTGACAAGCGTCTACATGGCTCTGGCGCAGGCCAGCTCTGGAGCCAGGCGCGGTGCCCAGGTGCGGGGTGGGACAAGGCGCCCGCTGCCTGCTGCGGGGGGCTGGCGGCCCCCAGCCCTGTGGGTTTTCTCCAGGATTTGCTCTTGGTTCAAGAGGGTGCCCCTTCCCCTAGATGCCCCAGCTCTGGTGACAGCAAGTTTGGGGGACAAAGCCTGGGCCCTTGCCCGGAGCGGACAGGCACCCCAGTTCTGGGGCCCTTCAGGGACTGGCTGAGACCTTGGTGTGATGTGCACCACAGCTCAGCTCCTCCGTCTTCCCTGACCTGCTCCCCCACTCTGCGGGGGGCAGGGGGGGCGGGAGTGGCCTCCAAGGCAGCGCACACGGACACACATGCAGACAGAGACACGGACACACACTCAGACAGAGACACGGACACACACGGACACACACATAGACACACACGGACACACGCGGACACACACACGGACACACATGGACACACACTCGGGCAAAACACAGACACATATGCAGACACACACACGGACACACACGGACACACACACAGACACACATGGACACACACCTGGACAATACACAGACACACACGGACACACACACGGACACACATGGACACACACTCGGACAATACACAGACACACACGCAGACACACACACAGACACACACGGACACACACACGGACACACATGAACACATACTCGGACACACACGCAGACACACATGGACACACGGACACACACAGACACACACGCGGACACACACACGGACACACACAGACACACACACACACACACACACACACACACACACACACACACACACACACAGACACACACGCGGACACACACGCGGACACACACACGGACACACACGCAGACACACATGGACACACAGACACACACATGGACACACACGCGGACAGAGACATGGACACACATGGACACACACGCGGACACACACATGGACACACATGAACACATACTCGGACAAAACAGACACATATGCAGACACACACACGGACACACACACAGACATACACGTGGACACACACACAGACACACAGACACACACACGCAGACACACACAC
>PVKZ01005681.1:0-48224 GCA_004027375.1 Macroglossus sobrinus
TCTCTTCAGACACTGAATGACACACCCGTCACCTGTGCTGGCTGTTGAAGGGCTAAGCTTGCTGTGGGTCCCATCACGTGCTTTTGTCCTCGCTATGCGGCTTCATGCTTCTTTGACACTTACTACGTGTTCATTCAATGCTCACTTATTGGACTGAACACCTGTTCTGGTCCAGGCACCGTTCTAGGCATTGGGGGCTACCCCAGTGAACACAACAGATAAAAATCTCTGCGTTAACTGTTCAAACGATCGTTTTTAATCTGTCTCCCCCACTAGACCGTAGCTCCATGAGAGTAGCGAGTCCTACCTGGGTTATAGAACAGGTGCCTGATAAATATTCATGGGATGAATTCCAGCCCCGAGGCATCTGATTTGGGCTTGGGTGTTTTCCAAACGCTCCTCAGATGAGCATTTACAGACCACGTCTGAGGTCGGATCACCGCTGCAGGTGACTGCCCTGTCGGTTTCGTCAGTTCTTACTGGTTTCCTCGGAGGGAAGACGCCTGGGCTGACTGCGTGGGCAGGCGCTGACCTACTTTGTGAAACGCCACCCAAGTGTGGGTCCCGGTTTGGAGTCATCTGGCTTGTTGAGGTACTCGGGAACCAAGGAACAAAAAGGGGTCTTAGGAAGCCCGTCCGGGCTTAACAGGTGCTTGTGGGATGGGTGAGTAAACAATACGGGTTTATGAGGCACCTACTGCATGCACACTGGCCTTGAGCAGGGTTATTCTGGGCCACTTTCCGTGTTTTACTTGAATGAACCTGGCCAGGAGGGGCTGTGGGAGTTGGTGGCACCTGGGTCATTCCAGGTCTGTGAGTGACAATCTTGGTGACAACACAGAAACTCAACCCATTAGGACAGACTTCCATGTGGCGACAGGTCCAGTCAAACTGTGCGTTAGCCTGGCCAAGGCCCCGTGCTGTGGCATGGGAGCTGGCAGGCACCGCCATCATGGGCGGAGGGAGCGAGCAGGGCCCGAGGGTGGCGAGGGCTGCCTGGTGTCGCCACGCAGGGCCTTTGCCAGTGTGGGGCAGGCAGCCTCGGGGTGTTGAAAAATCAGGACCTGGGAATCCTAGCCTGCCTCTCTCGCCTCCTCCTGCCTCGTTCCCGGAGTGGGGAGTGTGCGTGGACCAGCAGGCCGCGCGTGACATTGCTTCTTCCCCGGCCTCACCCTCGGATGGCGGTGCTCGTGCTCGTGCGCGCCGTGCGCGTCGCGGGAGCAGCGGCGCGGGGACGCAGGCGCGCCTTCCAGATTCCTGCAGAGGAACGCGGCCTACAGGTGCCGTCTGAAGTCTGAAGGCGGAGGGGTTGCCAAACCACAGCTCTGCACTCTTTCTTCTGGAGCGAAGGGGAGCGGTGGGGGTGGGGAGCGGAGAACTGGGTGGCAGCAGCAACTCGGCTCCGGGAGGTTCACTCCCCACATGTGAATATATCTTTACTTAGCCGTGTCCCTGCCTGCAACCCTGGCCGGCAGCCCGGCCCCGCCCGCCAGGTCCCAGCAAGCTCTGTGCTGCTCTCTGCTCTGCAGGACTCCCCCCTCCCCCACTCCCTCACCTCAGCCCCCCTCCCCTACTCCCCGCGCTCCAGGTGGGTTTTGGAGAGGTGGACATTTTTCATCCATTTATGATATTTTATTTGTTGAGGTGAGATTCACATAATATCACATGGACCTTTTAAAAGAGCATACAATTCAATGGCATTTAGTTCATTTGTGATGTCATGGGACCACCACCGCTATCTAGTTCGGAAAGATTTTTATAGCCCCCTAAAGAGGGACGACCCCGTTAGCAGTCATTCACCACTGTCCCCTCGCCTGGCTCCCACCAATCTGCTTCCAGTCTCCATGGGTGTACCTGTTCTCGTTATTTCATATAAATGGGATCATACAATATGTGACCTTTTATACTGGGCTGCTTTCTCTCAGCTTAAAGTATTCGAGGTCCACGCACGTGTAGCATGTATCAGTCCTGTAGTCCTTTTTTATGGCTGTATAATATTCCGTCGTATGTATATTCCACAATTCATGTATCCATTCCTCCACTGGTGGATGTTTACCTGCCTCCATTTACCTTTTTTGCAACAATAATGAAAACAATAGTAAGGACATTTGAGAGAAAGGGAAACCCATAAGCTCATCACCCTACACACAAAGTCATGGTCATTTTTCTGGGTTCCTTTCATTTCTTCTCCCATGTGCACCTGTATAATTTTTTTCTAGATTTTATTCTCAAGACAAATACAGTTGTGTCCTTCATTACACGGGGTGAACCTTTTTCCTTGCCTCTGGTACAGCGATCCTTCCAGCTAGCACTTTTGATGGCTGTATAATACTCCACAGAGGCACCGGCTGGGGAGGCCACTTCTTGCCTCCTTGCCTTGTCCACCATGTGACCAGCTGGCACCCTGAGAACCTGGCACCCAGAAGCTTCCACTTGCCTGGAAGTTTGGGACCGATGTTCTCACCACCTTTGGTCTTGCTAGGGCTCCTCCCTCGAGCAGTTGTCAGCCCAGGTGTTCAGGACTTTCCAGGCTGACAGAATCGGGGGAGGAAGGCCAGCAGCTTAGAAGAAGAAGTTCCCACGGGCTTTTGTGGCTTCAACAGTACGTTTAAGTTCTTTTTGTACCAACTGGCCTGTGAGGACCAGGGGTTTACCTCTCCCTTGGCATCCTGTGAGTTCCTGAAACCACCCCACCCAGGGAGCGGTGATTAAGTTGCACGAGGAGACAGTGCCCAGTTAGTTCTCTTTAGAAGACTTTCCAAGGTCATTGGCTGCAAGCCATTCCAGGCCCAGTTGAGAAAAGCCTTCAGTCCAACTAGCCGTTGGCCTGCTGCGGTCAGTTGGAGAATCAAGAGTCGGGTTGCTTCGACATTTGATTTCCTTCTACTGAACATGGTCAGTGAGGTTGGGGGAGGGACGCGGAAGTCCGAGATGAGACTGCTCGGGGGCCAGCCTGGCATGGAGGAATTCTTAACGCCCCCCACGTGACCACTGAGACAGTCAAGCTACCTAGATGTCCATCTGTGTTGGAAAGTCACAGAATTATGATAATGGAATATTGCGCAGCCACTCTCACATATGCTCACGTATGATGCCCTGGGGAAAGCAAGCGAGAATGTTTGGTGTGCCGTGATCCTTTGCTGTAAGCGGGCTGTCCCCATATCTGTATTGGTAGACACACCAGAGTGGAAAGGGAGACACTTTATACTTTATATACTTTATACATTTCTGCATTGAGGTTTTTATGAACAGGTCTATGTAGCATTTGAAATGCTTCGAATCGAGATAGAATGAAAAGTTTTAAAAATTGTGGTTATCGGTCCAAGCCTGGCAATTCTTTGAATACGATTTGCGATTCCAGATGTTGATATGGATGGAGGTCCCTTTAAACCAGCTACGTCCTCATCCCCCGGAGGGCTCGTTAGAAGGTGGCTGCAGGGCCCGACCCCAGACTTCTGATCTAGTGGGTGGGGTTGGGGCCCGAGCACGTGCAACAGCTGACACTGATCTGTAGGTCTGGGGACCCCACTCTGAAAACCACCCCTGTGAACCTAGTGACAAGAGAATGTCCCCACACCCTCTTTTCCCCTGCAGAAAGCTTATGAGACTTCTCTCAGAACTCCGGGCCCTGAAGCCTGGGGCTGGGTCAGACTTCATTTCTGGGGGCCCCCCTGTGGGGGGGCAAGTGGTGGACAGGCCTCCTCTCAGGCCCGTCGGCTCTGGCGTGAGCGCGGGGCCCCCTGAGAGCACCGTGTGTCCCCATAGAGGCTCCTCTGGGGACACACCTCTGGGACGGTGAACCTCACTTTTGCTGGGGCCAGAGCCAGCTTGCTGGGGCCGCCCAGTCTGCCGGGGTGGGGTGTGGGATGGGCTGGGCTTGCAGGCTCTGCCCCCAGCCAGGTAGCAGGGAGGAGGGAGCAGCACCCCTGAGCCTTCCCCCGTAGGCTCCCCTGGGCTCTCCCCGTGGAGGTGGCCATGGCACTGCCTTGCCTTCCCGCCCACTTCCTGTGGGGCGCCCCAGCTCCTCTGTGGACCAGGCAGTTCGGTGGATGTCCAACCCCAACACCCGCTGGGCGTCCACCACCAAGACCGCACCAGCGCCGCCCCTCGAAGGCGCCTCTGCCACCCTCTCCACACGCCTCCAGGGAGGTTACTGTGTGTCACTGTGTGTCCGTGAGGTCCTGCCAAGAACAGGGCTTCTCGTCTGAGCGGAGCACAGGCTGCTGCTGTGAGGGCTCTGACCGGGCCGCAGTGGGACTCTGTGTTTGTTAACTGTTAGTCTCTGTATGAATGTGACGCCCGTCCCCCAGGGCCAGGCCCCGCTGACTCGCGCCCTTTCTGAAAGTGCCGTGAGTCATCTGGGTCCTTCCGTGGGTGTTTACGGCAGGTGCATTTTTTTGGGTCTTTTGAGGTCAGAGGCTAGAGCTCTGGACCGTGTGGGATTTTCTCTCCAAAAATCACTTGTTCGAACTTTCCAGAAGGGTCCGTAGAGTCTAGGGGCAGAGACGTTCTTTCGTGTACCTTGGCTGGGCGAGAACACAGCTCTCCTGGGCTTTCCCCAGCGTCTCTCTCCTCGAGTGGGCAGGTAGGGTGGCATCCTCCCTGCCGTCGGTGGCACCTTTGCCAGGAGCTCGTGGCCAGGCTTGCAGAGAGCAGGCCCCGAGCACTCCCACACCGAAGCGTGCTGGCACGCCCCGGCTCCCAGGGGCCCGGACCCGTAACCAGCAGGCAGAGCCGGGCAGCCGCTCTGCATCCTGTCACAATATCCGACCGCCCGGGGCGTGCTTCTCTTGCAAAATCCTGGGCTGCAGCCACCACCTCCGTCGTGTGAGGTGGGGAGGCCGAGGGAGGGAGCTTATTTGATCATCAGGTGAAAGGAGGCTTTATAAATAGGTCACCTTGTTCCACAACCTGAATGTCATTCTCTCCGCATCTTGGGTCAAAACAATGATTTGACTGTTCTGGGGGTCAGTCGGAGGCCCTGAGGGGGAACTGACTCCTCTGTGTGTCCCCCACCCCTATCCCAACCCTTTATCACCCATCACCTTGGATGTGTCTCCAACACAGAGTCCTGCTCGTTTACGGAACTTTCTCTTAACCAATGAAACAAGAGGGTAATTTTGTAACTTCAGTAATGGTGGAGCCCCAAGGTGGAACTGCAGAGCTGTGGCTGTCATCGAAGGGACAGTGTGGGAGTCCAGGCAGATGCTGAGGCTGCTGTCCCATCTGAGTCCAGCGTGGACATTCTCGCCCCTCCCCCCGGCACACCTCCGTGCCAGGCCCCTGCTGAAGGCGGACGGCTGTACGGCCACCGTGGCTCTGTCTCAGGTGTCTGGACAGAAGTCTTGTTCATTTCTTGTCTGGGGCCAGCGGAGACAGACAGCTACCCCAGCTCTACTGGGTAAATGCAACTGTGTGATTTCGAAAGAGCGTAATCAGAGGTCTTAGGAGAAATCATGGTAGGAATACCGTCTCTCTCTTGGGGTGGGCCCTGAGCTCGAGCTGGGGATTGTGTCCCTGTGTTTTAAATGCCCTCCTGTGGACGGTGGATTCTCGCTGTGTATCTTGGCGGGTAGATTAAACTAGAATCCTGCGCTCGCTGGAAAGAAGGGACCCACCTGGGGAGCCTTTGGAAATTGCTTCGGGGACAACGCGTAGTACGGAAAATCAACATTTTTTCAGTCTTTTACTCTTTGTCATGTGCTTAAAGATCATTTTCGTTACAAAGGTAATGCGTGCGTTTTTTCAAAAAAGGTTTCAATTCAGAAAGTGTTGCAAGGGAACTTGGCTCTCCTCCCGCCCTGCCCTCCCTGTGAAAGGTCTGGTGTTTGCTCTGCGCCTACAAACAGCTAAACACACAGAGCATCTCTTTAAGTTCTTTCTGTTCGTCCAGAAATGCGATCGATCGTGCTCTGCACATTGTTCTCCGGTTTGCTTTTTAAGATACGACAGCATCACGCTACCTTTTGCGTCCGCTCAGCACATCTGAGGGGCTGCCTCCCGGCTGCGGTGGCTGTGTCCACGTGTCCCTCCCCGCACAGGCCTGCAGGGCTTTGCAGACCCCGGGGGAGCGGCCGGTGAGCACTTACTTGCTGGGTGTTTGACTTGCAGGCGTGACTCCTGCAAGCTGAGAAGCGTTATCGCAGCTCGGGGTCTGTCTGTGTGTCTCGGACACACACCCACACCTGTGTGGCCTTCTCCCCACATCCTCTCGTTCCCCTCAACCTTTTTTTTTTCTTTCTTTAACCCTGATCGGCCCACACCGTTTTTCCCCTCTCACGGACGGTCCCTCTGCCAGCATCACTGCATCACAGTATCACAGCATCTCCATGATTGGCACAGTGAGAAGAGTGGGGGTATCGAGCAGGCGTTCTCACCCACGGGTGCCCAGGAGACACGGCTATGGGCGTGCCCGTTCCCTCCCCCTGCAGAGAGAATTGCCACCTTCGGTCATCAGAGGCCCAGCCCGGGTCTGGGTCTTCCCCACGGTGAGCTTCAGGGATGCTGCTGGCTCCTCCCCGCCGTGTAGGGGTCAGCATCCATCCTGGGCTTCCTTCCCTGTGTATCGACCAGTTCCGGGCCTGCGTGCCTCTCCACTGGTGGAGCCCAGGAAACTCGAGGGACGATGGCATGCGAGGTTCTGCTCTTCCAGGGCTGTGGCCCCTGGCAAAGCCTCTGCAAGGGGAGCCCTGATCCCCGGGCCCCGAACCCAGATCACCTCAGTTGGCTGTCTGCGTCAGCAGTGAGGGAGGGGGCTTTGGGACACTCGTGCACTTAGAGCACCAGGGTCTACCTGGGATTCCATCATGGGCAAGCAGCTCTGGTGGCTGCGGGGACACTGGGTGGGAGGCTTTTGCCCAGTAGAGGGTCTGAGAGGCATCCCATTCTGCAGTGAACCATGAACTGGCTTTTGACCCAGCTAGGTGACACACATGTGGCATTGCTGGAGGTGGGCGGGGATTCTTAGTAGGATGGAAGGGGTCCAACCAGGTCAAACCATAGAGCTTAGTGGAGTCTGTCCTGGTGGCAGAAGTCCCTCCCCCTTTGTCCCAGGGCTTTTGATCTCATTCACTCCATTGTAAGTAAATGCACAATCTGGAAGGCTTGCCAAGCTTCTAGGGTGTGTGTGTGTGTGTGTGTGTGTGTGTGTGTGCGCGCGCGCGCGCGCGCGCGCGCACTCACACGCACTCACACGCACACACTCCTCTCCCTTGGTGTCCTCTCCAAGGTAAACCAGCCAGTGTGCAGGCCCAGTGTGTGCGGCACAGGCGTGCCTGCCCTGTAACTGATCCTCGTCCCCTTCCCCGTGTGGTCCCCGCCCGCTCTCCCAGCCCCCTCGCATCTGAGAGGGACACTCCCAACCATGCCCTCGGTCTCCATATCGGGGACGGGTCCTCCCTTCTTGGTCCCCGTGCCCGTGCTTTGCCAGGCCGGGGCGCGGCAGGTGACTGGGAGGAGTGACCCGGCCGAGCGGTGACCGGAGGAGCAGAGAGGAAAGTGGAGCACGAAGAGGGAGGCCGCGAGAGCACACCCAGCCTCCGCGTCCCCACCGCAGCCGCTTGCCGGCCTGGGGTCAGCGAGGAGGCGCCCGGTGCTGCTGCTGCTGCGGACGGCCGGCCGGCCTGCCCCCGGAGGGATGGCAGCCGCCCACGGGGCGCTTCCCGGGCGGCGGCGAGCGGCTTTCACTGCACGCAGGCCCACGCACACGCAGGCTCTCGCGCTCTGAGCCCGGCCGTGGCGAGGGGGTGACTCACCCACTCCCGCGGCTATGCCACCCTCGCACGGCTACTTTTTCTTTTCCTTCGACCCTTTTTGATCTTTAATCTGATTTTACCTGGAGAAAGACATTGCGAGAAGCTCCCAGCCCAGAATGACGGCCGTCTGCCCCCTGCCCGCCGAGCAGCGCTGCAGTCAGCGCGCCTTTGCACGTGTTAAGCACATGCGTGGGTGTGTGTGGGGGGGGGTGTGGGGGCGTGTATTCACATGTGCACACACGTTCTCACTCCTGGTGAAAATGCTCATCCTGCTGCATTTGAGGATGTTGACAGTCCCACCCCATCCCCCCTTCCCCCCCCCCAGCCCCGGCTCCTGCTGGCTTTCTCCCTCCCCCACTTTCTCCAGGTGTAACGTTGCTCTCTGGGAAGCACCAGGGGCTGGAACCCCGTTTGTGACAGATAGCCTGGCCTGCAGCCCCGGGGACCGAGGACAGTGGGAGCCGTGGTATTTGGGGGGTCGGAGGTTGGTGGGGCAGGAGGAGCACGAACCAGGAGTTCGTTCAGCTGGAGGAGGGGTGACCTGAGACCGCCAGGCGGAGGAGCAAGCAGACGCGATCTTGGGGACACCGTGGCTAACGTGTGCCGTGCTTTCCTTTCCGGGAATGAGAATCCCTGCCGATGGAGGGAAGGGAGCCACTGTCCCAGGCGGTGCCCGGACTTGCGTGCCTCTGTCCTGCCCGCTAGCCTGGAAGCTGCGGCTGCCAGCGCCTGACATGTGCGCACGCGTGTGCACGTGTGTGTGTGCATGTGACTGGTGGGTGGCAGCAGCAAGGCCAGCTCTGTCCCCTGCTTCTCCTGTTACAGCCCTGCAGGGCAATACGCAGACACGCCCTCCACACTCTTGGTGGCTTTGCTTTTTCCGGGTGGGGACGAGGGCTGCTGGGTTCTCCCACCTCGTGAAGACTCACCAAGGACTCGCTGAGCCGTCCCAGGCCCCAACCCTCCTGGGGCAACTCTAGGCCCCCACACGGCCTGGGCATCTGCATTTGCATCTTGATGGCAGGAGAGGAGGCTGTCCCCAGAGCCAGGGCCTGTGTGACTCCTCTCGTTTCTCCCCTGAAGTTTGGGGCCCACTGGGGACTCCCTCCTTGGCCTGGTGTTCACAGTAGCCACACAGACCAAACCCGTACCTGTCGCTCGGCTCCTGTGGGTGATGCAATGCGACCCCCTCCCCACCGCCACCTCCCAGCTCCACGTCCAGGTGCGTGGGCGGTACCGTCGGCAGCTTTGCATGGATTCAGAGCAGGGGTCAGCGAACCAAGGCTCCTGGACCAAACCCGACCTCTGGCTGAGCAGGGACCTTAAACTTGATCTGTCGTGGCCGAACATTCCAAGCACTTAGATTTTGGCCCAAGGACAGCATCCACCTGCAGAACCAGGTGCAGTGACCAGGAAGATGGGTAAACAATGACCTTGGTTCAGCGTATGAAACATGGTCTCGAAAATAAAAATAAAAGCAAAAGCAAAAGCAAACACCCCAGCTGGGCCACGTCCTCTCTGGGACACAGTCTCAGTGGAGTCTTAGGTCCGCTCCGTACTGCGCTCCTCACCGAAGCTGGGAAAAGCTGGGGGCACGTCCGAGGGCGGCCTGTTCCCATGGGTGGGATGGGGGTGGGGTCCTCCACGCCTTGAGATTCCCAAAGAGGGTCCTTCCTGCTGTGAGGACTCAGCTGATGAAGAGGCAGTGGCTGCTTTGCTCCAAGCAGCAGTGAATTTTCTCGCCCTCCCAGAGAGAACTGACCCGTGTCCCCACCGGGTCCTGCTCAAAGAGGTCGCTGGGCACCAGCCGAGGCGGGTGTCCAGACAGACGGGTCTGGGTGCTTCTGACTTGGAGATCCGCCTTGGACCAGCCTTCCCCCGGCTCAGAACTCTGCCCGCATGGACGTTGGGGAGGCGGAGATGGGAGGCCACAGTGGATGGTCCCGTTCTGTCCTTACCAAGACTACAAGGCTCTCCCTCCCCCGCACAGCCGGGCAACCAGGCCCCAAGGTCATGGGGTACCCCTCAGCAGGGCCGTGCGGGGGTGGGGGAGCCGGGGGGGCGGAGCTGTCGGTGGCTCTCAGGAGTCAATGGGATTGTCCTGGGCGAGCCAGGCTGTGAGATCATGATACCCACAGAGCTTTCCAGGACCAGAGTGGGTCCCCCGCTACAAGGGGACAGTTGGCTCTGTGTGACACAAGGGTCCCAGCCTGTCTGGGCAGGAATGACTGTGCCTCAGGGAGTGAAAGCACCAGAAAGGGGAGGGTGACAAACGTGACCTGGCTGCTGAGATAAAGGAGTCCAGGGCCAAGTGTGTCTCACGGGGACATTCCTTCTGTCCAGAGCCAGCCTCCAGGTGGCCTGAAGACATTGCCTCCTGGGGTCCCTTCCCAGGAACGGGAGGCAGCTCCAGGTCAGCTGGGGGACCCGAGTGAGGCACAGCCCTCTGCACACACCTCCCTCTTGCCGGCCCTGGGCCCCCACGGGGAGGACAGCTTTCCCTATGGCCGTCCCTGCCCTCACCTCCCAGCAGGCACTCTGCCCTCGCTTCCCCGGTGGGAAATGGTTATTGCCAGTTCTGGGTTGGGGGTGGGGTCCTGCAGCCCCCACCCGCTGCACCTCTTCATCTTGGGGACCTCCGTGCTCCTTAGAGCGGGTGACCTGTGTGACACTCCCAGCAGCCAGGCGCTGACGGCCTCTGGCCCAGGCCCCTCTGCAGACTCATACTTAGGCCAAGTGTGAGTCCAGACTTTACCTGGGGATGGAGGTGATTGTCTCCGTGCCCACCTGAGTCGAGGCCAGCCCAGCGGCCTTAGGGAGAGTATCCAGGCAGATGTGGGGTGTGGGGCCTGCCAGGGCGGTTGTTGCCCTGTTGGGGACCACCAAGCCAGGGCCAGGCGGGCTGGAGTGGCCAGTCGGGGGCGGCTGTGCTGGGAGATGGGGAGGAGCTGAGATCGGGCATCTCAAACAGCTCTGCTGCCTGGCAGGGCTTCACCTAACCTCCAAGCAGGGGGCGCGGGAGGTCAGCTCGCCCTTGCTTTGACCAGGGAAGATGCCCCCTGCGTGGGCTGATTTCAGGATCCGTGCCGACTTGGCTCCTGCCCTGAGAAGCCACAGCTGGGGGGTGTTGGGTGCACCCAACACAGTGGACTTAACGCCCAGCCCCGAATCCCGCCTCTCCCTGCCGGCGGGCGGACGGGCGGACGGGCGGACGGCCGGGCGGCCGGTCAGCTGGCCTCTCCCTTGTGACAGTGTGGCCTTGGGGACAGAGCAGGGCTTCCTTCTGTGCCAGGGCGCTGGCCTCCCCCGCGGCAGGTGTGACGGGCGTGACAGGTGCCCCGCGGCCAGGCTGCTGGGACGCATCAGGGGTCAGTCCCTTCAGGCAAACCCCGCATTCCTGGCGCGCGAGGGCCCGCCCCTCCCCGCCTCCCCGCAGCCCTGCTCACCCGCCTCCTGTTTCTCTCTCTCTCCATCCCGCAGGCAGTTGTGACGACTACTTATTCTTCGCAGCGGACAGCGGCCGCCCAGAGACCCTCCTCCCGCGTTCCGCCCGGGCCCGACTGGAGAGCGGCAGGAGGGGGCCCCGCGATTGATGCCTTTGCCTCGGGAGTCGGGGACGAGGTGAAGCGGAAGGCGAAGATGGGTCAGAAGATCACCGGGGGGATCAAGACGGTGGACATGCGGGACCCCGCGTATGGGCCCTGGAAGCAGCAGCTCCAGGGCCTGGGCTACCGCAAGACCACGCGCCTGGACCTGCTGCTGGACATGCCCCCCGTGGCCTACGACGTGCAGCTGCTGCACGCCTGGAACAACGACGACCGCTCGCTCAACGTCTTCGTGAAGGAGGACGACAAGCTGGCCTTCCACCGGCACCCGGTGGCCCAGAGCACGGACGCCATCCGGGGCAAGGTGGGCTACACGCGCGGGCTGCACGTATGGCAGATCACGTGGGCCGTGCGGCAGCGCGGCACGCACGCCGTGGTGGGCGTGGCCACGGCCGACGCGCCGCTGCACTCGGTGGGCTACACGACCCTGGTGGGCAACAACCACGAGTCCTGGGGCTGGGACTTGGGGCGCAACCGGCTGTACCACGACGGCAAAAACCAGCCCAGCAAAACGTACCCGGCTTTTCTGGAGCCGGACGAGACGTTCATCGTCCCCGACTCCTTCCTGGTGGTCCTGGACATGGACGACGGGACCCTGAGCTTCATCGTCGACGGACAGTACATGGGAGTGGCTTTCCGGGGACTCAAGGGCAAAAAACTGTATCCTGTCGTGAGCGCCGTCTGGGGCCACTGTGAGATCCGCATGCGCTACCTGAACGGGCTCGACCGTAAGTACCCTCTGCGGGGTCCAAGGCGGCACTGTCCCCAGGGCCCCGGTGTCCCCGGGGTCCTGGCTGGGCCTGGCCAGTTTACTCAGTCACTGGAATTAAAATGTCTCTGAGTAGACACCCCAGATTCTCAGGGTGGTGGGGAACGCTGGCCTGCCTCTGGCTAAAGTGAGTTCCAGCTGGAGTCTGGGAGCACCGCTTGGTGGGTGATCAAGGGGTGGATGGATGGATGGAGAGAGGGGTGTCGGGTGGGCAGGTGGTGAATGAGGGAATGAACGAATGAAGGAACTGAGGGATGGGCTTTGAGTAGATGTGCTTTGTTTCCAGTCGACCTGCCTTGAGCTTTGTTCTGCGGGGGTTCGTGGAGCTGGGGTTGGCGGCCTTGGGGGCGCTGGGTCCCCTCGCATAACTGAATGCCAGCGCCCCCCCTTCAGTCATTAGACAGGCGTAGGGTTTCCCTCTTGGTGCCGGAGGCTTCTGAGGGGGCTGCTCTGGGACACAGTCCCCTGAAAGGGGCTCGTCATCAGCCGTGGTGTCAGGTGCCGTGGCAGAGGACAAGCGGGTTAGAAGCAGACTGGGTCGGCAGCAGTTTCCACCTGCCCCGAGGTGAGCAGCGGTGGCCTTTCTCAGCCCGTGTGTGAAAACAGCGTTCGTGGGACGGCACTCTCTGTGTCTGGGGACTGGAGGGCTTTATGGCTGCCCGGCCGGCCGGGAGCCCGTGTTGGCGGGAGGTCCTGGCGCTCTGTGGCTGTCCACCCCGTGTTTGGCCCTCAGTCTTGGGGTTCTTTCTACCATCTGCACATTCCACCTTGTAAACGTGCTAGGCCAGAAGGCTTCACCCATCGATATGCTGACTACCTTTGTGGGGCTGCTTTGGCCTGGCGCCCCGAGATCTAACCCTCCCTGCCAAAGGCCAGACTGTGGGTGAGGCCCCACCGGAGTCCAGGAGCACAGATGCTCACCCCAGATCTTGCAATCTGCAAGCTTTCAGGGTCCAGGGGAGCGGGGAACGTGCATGGCAGTGGGTTGCTGAGAACTGCCCCATGAGCCGGACCCTGGATGGAGCCTGGGAATGCCCATGGCCTGAGCCCGCCTCGGACACTCAGTGAGTGATGAGGGTCCCCCCGCTCTCCCCATCAGACATCACTTCTCGCCTTCCCTGGGCCTGGTCAGACACGGGTGGGCCCCGCTCTGCATGGCACTGGCTTTGAGGGATCCAGATGGCAGGACCGTGAGGGCAGTCAGCAGCCATAGCACGAGTTAGAGCCACCAGCCTCAGCCTGCTTGAGGGTTCTGCATGAAGCAAGCATCTCGTGTCCTGAACGGGTCACTCTGGCTGCTGCATGGAAATGGACAGTTGGGGGAACAGTGGCCACCGGGAGGCCAGGGCGGAGCTGTGACAGCTGTCCAGCAGAGAGGTGTGACAGCTGTCCGGCAGAGAGGTGTGACAGCTGTCCGGCAGAGAGGTGTGACAGCTGTCCGGCAGAGAGGTGTGACAGCTGTCCGGCAGAGCTGTCCGGCAGAGAGGTGTGACAGCTGTCCGGCAGAGCTGTCCGGCAGAGAGGTGTGACAGCTGTCCGGCAGAGCTGTCCGGCAGAGAGGTGTGACAACTGTCCAGCAGAGAGGTGATGGGGCTGGGGCTGGGGCCAGGGTGGGGAAGTCCAACGTGAGATGCTCACTCAGCACAGCCTGGTGGCTCTGCAAGTCTAGAGACGGGGTCTGGGACAGTGGTCAGTGGGGGCGTCACCCAGGGCTGGATGGTGTTTAGAATCGCGTCCCCTGGATGAGATCACCTAGGGACTGAGGCCGAGCCCTGGGGTGCATCAGTGCTTAGAGGCCGGGTGGACGAGGCAGGGGGGAGGGGGCAGAGTGGCCGAGGGGCCGGAGAGGACAGCGATGTCCTGCACCCTAGGCCAAGGAAGGACTTCGAGAAGGACAGAGGGATGCCAGGTGGAGTACGCGGATAGCTGAGGATGGTCCACCCGCTCTGGCGACCAGGCGATGATGGATCACTGGCGACCTTGACGAGAGCTTCTGGGTGGGGCGGGATCAGAAGTCTGATGGGGATGCTGGTTAGAGAGGCGCGGGAAGGGTGGTGTGTGCGCTTCCTGGGGCTGCTGGAGCACATGACCACTAGCCGGGCGGCTTAAAACGACAGGAAGCCGGGCAGCGAGGTCCCGGCAGGGGCAGCTCCGACCGAGGGCTCCGGGCAGGATCCGCCCCGTGCCGCCTCCTGGCTCCTGCTGGTTGCCGGCGGTCCTCGGCTGGTAGACGTTCTCTGCCTCCATCGTCACACGGGCTTCTCGGTGTCTCTCCTCCTCTTAGAAGGACTCCAGCCGTTGGGTTCAGGGCCACCCTGCTCTGGGACAATCTCATCCTAACTGATTACATCTGTAACCCTCGTGGAAATAGGGTCACATTCTGAGGTTCCAGATGGTCCTCCGTTGGGGAGGGGGGAGGGGCACCATTCTGCCCCCCACAGATGTAGAGACAGTGACCACAGACCATTCCCACAAGACCTGCCCCTCCTCATGACAATGCCTAGTGGGGAGACACATCTGCCCGGTGACTCAGATGGTGGGGTGCCCGCCAGGTGAGGTCAAAAGGGGTCTAAGTCATCTGGCCGGGAGGGTGTGCTTACCTTGCAAGGCAGCTGAGGAAAGAGGAACGTCACAGCGAGACCAGGTGTGCGGTCCACCCAGGGAGCAGGGTGTGACAGGCGGGAACTCTGCCCAGGTCTGGCTAGATACACCTTCTCCGTGTCAGGCCTGGGCTGGGCTCTGCTCTCACGGTCTCGGAGCTGGTTCTGATCCGTGACTGCTCCCGGGGACATCCGGGAAGCCGACTGCACCCTTCTTCCTCCCCCCACCCGACCCTGGCCACCGGGTCCTGACCTCAGCAGGGAGCAGCTGTACGCAGAGCCAGTTAGCCAAAGTCACCCAGCCTGGACACCCTCCCTGGGTGCTAGTGGGGAGCGTTTTGTTCTCCCAGCCTCCGCTTCCCCTGCACGCCAGGCGGACCCTCCGCCTCGGAGTCTCTTCCCTGTATGGGGAGTTATCAGTGTGTCCCTGTGCGACCTCCCCCACATCCGGCCAGCTGTGACCACAGGCCACCTGAACTGACTCTTCCTCCGGGCTTGAGACCTGGGGCTAAGGCTGGGGCCGCGGTGTCACCTGGGTGTTTCCTGGGGCAGAGGCACGGAATAGCCATGGCAGTGGGGAGAAGGGGCCCAGCTCGTGCCCCAGGCCTGCCTGCCACTCTCCCGGACATGCAGAAGGAAGAGGCCTCTTTTCAGGCAGCAGACGGGCGGGCCATCACCCAAGGGAGCATCTGTGACCCGTGGGTCCTCTCAGCCCTCACTGGGACCAGGCATCTCCCCTAAGGAAGAAGCATTTCCCAGCTGTCTGGAATTTTCAGATTCTCCCTGCTATGGCTCCCAGATAAGGCGGGTGCAGTTGCTGTGACTGTGAGTTCAAGAAAGGCTCAGTCCGGCCTTCTCCTCGGGAGCCTGTCGGCTTGGCGACCTCCTCCTGTGTCCGTCCGGGGTGGCTCACCTGAGGACGGCCCCTCCCTGCACCTCCCTTTCAGCTGGGCTCGAGGGTGGAGAGGCCACTCGAGGGCAAGGGGTTGTTCCAGACCCCATGCCCCCCAAAAGCCTGGTCCCCTACAGGGACAACAGGCTCTCGGCGTTGGGGGACAGGGGCCCAAGGGTGCCTGCGCTACCCGGCCAGGTCAAAGACAAGGGGTTGCAGTGTTGCCACTTTTTCATTAAGAACTGTTTGATGGAAAGGGAACTGCACACGAATCCCAGGGTGGCCATGTCCCCACGACCCTCCGGGGACTGTTCCCGGAGCCCTGGCACTGCCAGCTGCTGGCAGGAGCAGCACGAGGCCGGCCACAGGAGCGGCGACGGCGAGGGTGGGAACGTCCCCCAATCCGGGCTCTTCCCGCTGCGAGACACCGGTCCTTGACTCGCAGCCCCGACGTCTCTTCCTCCTTCAGCTCAGGGACTGGACGCAGCGCCGGGCTCTGGGGCCTGAGTCACACTGCGCCTCGCAGAGAGCCCCACGAGCCGCGGGCCGGGGTGGGGGCTGCAGCGTGCATGCTCGAATGGGCCCGGCGACCGCTTCTTCCAGAAAGGCTGGAGTTGGCGCAGGGACTGGACCAGTACCTCCACTTCCCGCTCCCGTAAATAACACCGGGTTCACTTCCTGACCCCTGCTCCGCACGCTGGCTCCACCCCCTCCCCCATTCATGTAAACGGTGTAAATGAGCCGGGGTGGGGGGGCCCTCGGCTTCCTGGAGGTGGCAGAGCAGCGGGAGTCATTGATAAATCCTGCCTTCTCTGTCCGGGAACCTCCTCTGTGGAATTTCAGGGGGCGCCTAGCTTTGCGGATGGAATGGGGTACAGAGCCTGCGGCACCCAATCAGGAGTATTGATATTGAGGTGGGGAGAGGCCTCCCTGGGGTCCTGTGAGTGACCAGCAGAGACCGTGGGCCTGACAATTTCCATGGCACGGCGCCCACGTCCCTTCTGCACCTGGCGCTTGTGGCCTGCCGAGCCTTTGACGCGCAGTCAGACCACAGGCTGTGCATCATCGTTTGGCTCCTGCGAGATCTGCGGGAGGGAACCTGGTTGTGTACTCCAGGGCCCCCCCCCCCGCTGGGAATAGCCCCCCACACACACATGGACCCGAGCGTTTATCCGAGATGAGGCCACACTGAGCCGGGAGACGGGCCCGGGGCGCCCACGGGCACCAAGACCCTGCAGGCTGCAGCCAGAAGCCTCTCTAAACCAGGTGCCTAGTCACCTCCGCCATGAGCTGGGCCCGGACCTCTTGGACCCGGATCCCCGCCCGTGACCCTGCACGCCAGGCACCCCTCCTATAAAATAGCCCCCCTCCACCGCTATAAAATAAAGACGAGAAGAGAACCTCAAGCAGTGGAGTTAACACAGAATGATCTTTCTGGAACCTTGCGTGGGGCCTGGCTCAGGGTGCCCGCTGGGGCGAGCTGGCTCTGTGTGCTTGTCCGGTGGGTAGGAGCAGGGACAGCCTGGGTTGGAGAATCCTAGCTTCCTCTCTCCCCAGCGGTGCGACCCTGGGTGTTACTTGGACTCTCCATCCCTCAGTTTCCTCGTCTGTAGAACGGGGGTGATGACGGTGGTCTCTGCCTGTGACTAGGAACTCAGGAGAGTTAAATGCACTAGTGTCGGCAGTGGGCTTATGCAGGGGCCTGGCCCAGAGTGGCTTCTCTGTGTCAGCTATTCGTGATTAATTTAAAATGCATGAGGACTGAATCCTTGACGACCTGTATATGAAAACTGGTATTAATTAATCTCTCTCTCTCTCTCTCTCTCTCTCTCTCTCTCTCTCTCTCTGTCTCTGTTGCTCTGTCGCTCTGTCGCTCTGTCTCTCTCTCTCGTCCACAGCCGAGCCCCTGCCGCTCATGGACCTCTGTCGCCGCTCCGTGCGGCTGGCCGTGGGGAAGGAGCGGCTGGGTGACATCCACACGCTGCCACTGCCCGCCGCCCTCAAGTCCTACCTCCTCTACGAGTGACACGCGGTGCTGCCCGGGCCGGCCCGCCACAGCCTGCGCCCCGCGCCGCCGCCACCCCCTGTGGACCGGCGTCCCAGGCCGCGGGAGGCAGGCCCTGCCCCACTCCGCGGTTCCCGGCTGCCTTGTGGGACGCAGACGGGACAGCCCTGGACACAGGCTCCTCCACCCGCCTTCCCGACACCGGCGGGAGAGGTCCTGCATGCCCCATCACCGCCCCGCCTTGGGGAAGGCTGAGCTGCGACCTGCTCTGCCCTCAGGGTGGCACGGGTGCCCCACCGCTGCCGGGAGGGGCCGCGGCACCAGGGACCGATACCAGGGGTGCTACGAGGTGCTTGGACGAGGCGCTGTGCCTCGGAGACGAAGCTCAGGACATCAGGAGCGCACCGCGGACGCCGAGGCGGGAGCCGGGCTCGCCAACGCCCAGCAGCCGTCCCTGCGGCCGGGCAGCCCCGTCCCCTGTATTTATTCTGTTAACAATAACGAAAGCCATTTATTTATTCCATTTAGAGAGGGACCTCGTCCCTGTCACCTCTTGGGAGTGTTCTGTTGCGTTTGTTCCCCCAGCACGTGTGTGCCTCACCTGTCCTCGCTGGGCCGTGTCTGCTGCGTCCCCACTTGGGCACAGCCGTCTTTGTTGGGGTCCTTTGACCCACAGTGTTTCCTGGGGTGGGGGGGGGTCTGCTCTGAGCTCCCGGGCAGGCCCCTCAGGCAGCACTAGCCTCACGGGGAGCGTCTGGGACTCACGGCTCCACGGCTCTGGCAGCTGCCGCCTCCCCACACACCCTCATTTACACTCGGGCTCCTCCGTCTTTGCACATGCTTTATTCCTTCGGTCTTCCGTGGGTTTTTTTAGGTGTGGGTTTGGGTCTTGCTTTCGGCTTCTTAACTGAAATTTCCCACGTGCCTCTTCAGAAGCTCCGGCTCCCCTTGCGGAACCACCAAACCAAGGCAGGAAGATGAGCGGGCGTCTGCCCCCTGCCACGCCAAAGGCAGGGTGGGCCGGGGGAGACCAGAGCGAAGTCCCCACGGGTCTCCACTTCGTGCCCAGTTCATCGCAACCCCCCAGAGCCAGAGGGGCAGGGCAGGGCAGGGCGGGGCGGGGTGATGAGCAGGCGGTGGGCGGGGAGGACGCCCCCCACCCCCCCGCCACGGCTCCCCCACGTAGCAGACCCCTGCTCCCGGCCACCACGTTGGCCGTTTCCTTATCTTAAAGTCAGCTTTCTCAGAGTCTGACTTCAGTTCGTTTCTGTATAGGTACAATAGATGACTTTATTTGTTTAAAATGTTTAATATATATGCATATATATTTGTCCGTAAGAATTATGTTTTAAACAGCTGCTGTAGGGTACCTTTAAAAAAAAAAAAAGAAAGTCTTCCAATGGAATATATTTTTGAAAGCACAAAAGCGGTGCCAAGACTCGGTGAGGAATGTAAATTACCCCCTCATTATTGTGAGTTGGTTTTTTTTCCCGGCGGGGGGACCTTACCTGTAAGACTTGGGTGGCTTTTCCTCACTCCTGTTTCAGGGTGGGTCCGATGAATGTTGCACATGAGATGAGAGAGTTTCACTTACGGTTCCAGCCTCTTTGCCTTGACCCCGGCGCCTTCCGAAGACGCTGGATGAATCACCGGGCCCTTCCGTCATCTCTCTGCACCTCCTGCACCCCTAGCTCCCCAGGCCCTTCACCCCAACTCTCTTTTCCTCTCAGCCCTGAGCCCTGTGGCCTGTATAGTTTTGAAACTCCCATTCTATTTTATGATGATTGATAATAATCAGTAACCTAATAAAGGAAAGTTTATTAAAATACAAAGCCACTTTGAGTCCCACTTTGTGCCGGGGGCGGGGGGGGGGGGGGAGAGGCATGGCCGACCCCTCCGGAGTCCAGCCAGCTCTACTGCCCATGGTTTCCAACAGAGAATGAGGTGACCCACCCCTCGGCCCTTTGGCAAAGGGTGCCAGCCGAGCCCCAGCTGGAGGGCTGACCCTAGAATGTCCTCACCCCTTTTTTGCAAGTCCATGAGCCTGCAGCTCAGACGGAGGGATTTGCTGACCCCATAGAAAGGATTCTGCACATCGCTGAGAGCCTCGGGCTGGTTGGTGTGTTACAGAGCTCGAGCTGACAGCGGGCTTTCGGGGGCAGGCCGGGAGCCCACATGGGTGTCCCTGGAGTCCAGGCTCTGGGCACTCGGCGGAAGGAGCTGGTCATTCTTTCATCTCTGCATCCCCAGTGCTAAGCACCGGGATGCTGATGAGTCCTTGCCAGCTGCCGTGGGCAGGGTCCCCACACCCACCCACCCCCAGCAGAGAAGACAGGAAATGCTGGCTTATGTAGAGGATGGGTGAGTGATAAAGAGAACAGTCAAACAATTTACTAGACACAATCACATGTCATGACTAGTTTCCAAAGAATTAACGAGAGTTCATTCAGCTCCCTGTGGGCACTTCTAATTCTAAAGGCACAGAAGGGTCTGGTGGTGCTGGGCCAAGGGGCCCTGCACCGAGGTCCCAAGACTCCTGGGACCCACGTCCCGTGTCACCTTCTCTGAGAGGTTCCCGGCCAGCTTTCCTCAGGCCACCTGCATCAACATCACCTGGGAGGCGTCTGCTAAAATGCCATGTTTGGGGGCCCTGCCTGAGATGGACTGAATCAACATTGCTGGGGCCAGACTCAGGAATTTGCTGTTTTCTCAAACTCCCCAAGTGACTTTGCCTCAGAGCGTCTGAAGACCACGGCGACTGTGTCAGCTCTTTCTCTCGAAAAGTTGCTGGGTAAAGGGAAATTCTTTCGGTGTGTTGGTGGGTTGGCTCGGCGACAAGCCCGTGGCCTCCTCCTGAGTCAGACCTGGGTTCGAATGCTGGCTCCGGCCCTCACTAGCTGTGTGATGTCGGGTCAGCCTCCGAAAACAGCAGCCATCATCGTGCCCACCTCCGGGGGGGGGGGTGGGGCGGTGGCAGGGGTCACAAGAGGGAAACGAAGCTTCAGAACAGGCTGGCATCCTAGCAAGTATGCAAACAGATGCTTTAAAAGCTCGGGCACTTCTTTCTGTCCTGGAAAAAGGCAGTTCCTGGACTGAACCTGGTGTTTGAGAATGTACCACACATTCCCAAACCAACTTCCGGAGAAATGTCCCTTCCTCCGAGGCACAGTCTCCAAAGATGACGGTGGGAGTTGGGAAAGAGACCCCTTAGATGCCTCCCCCCAGAGGCCGTGGGAGGAAAGGGGAAGTCTGAGGTTATTTTTAGGATGGAGTTCACGGGTGGGTTTGCTTTGAAGGGGGCGGCAGGGAGAGGAATGGGGTCAGTCAGGCGGTGAAGGTGGAGGGGTGTCGGAAGTCACGGCTTTTGTGGGGCCGGCTGGGAGACTTCTGGGGGGAGCAGGGTTTCGTGTTGAAGGGAGCGGTCTTCATAAAACCATCTCGCAGACCAGCCATGTGGTTGCAATTAATCCCCCGCCTTCGAGCAGGTAGCAGGCTCTCGGCTCTCGGGCTTGGCTGTAGATGGGAAGGGCCCACCCCCGCCCCCTGCACACCGCTTCCCCCACCCCAAGCCCTTCCTCCGCCTCCTCCTCGGTGAGATCAGGAATGTGGGCTTTACTGAACCATAAAGTATGCCGGGGGAGCCGGGGAGGGGGCCGAAGACAGAGCAATTAGTTCATGCTCCAGTCCAGACACCCAAGCATGGTTGGAGTCCAGCTGCAAGGAATATTTGAAATAAATGAGCTGCCCGGGGGCCAGGCGTTTGCTGTGTTTTCTGTACGGCGCCATGGCAACCAGGGAGGAAGTCATGAGCTAGGGGCTGGGCTCTAGAGTCAACAGATGATGTTCTGGCCGAGCGAGCCCAGAGGAAGCCACTCACAGCTCTCCCGGGGCTTCTCCGGGGCTCAGCTGCGGGCGGGCGGGACCGGCCTGACTGTCCTCCCGGCGTCCTCCGCGAGATCCTGTCCCAGCTTCGGACCTCGGTGTCCTCCACGGGGCTCTGGGGTGTTTTGTTTTGTTTTGTTTTGTTTTGTTTTGATTTGATTTTTCTTCTTCTTTTTTTTTTTCTTCTTCTTCTTTTCTTTTTTTCCCCCTCTGGAACCTTTCTTCCAAGGCTGCAGAACAGCTGCTGTTGCTGCCACTTGTCTGATAATGATTTTCCTGGGCAGAGAGAATGTTCCCAGTGGAAAAGCCCAGGCGGAGGGCAGCTGGCTGGATGGAAGGTGGCATTGACCTTGCCCTGGGTCAGCCTTCCCCACCCAGCCCAGCGGCAGCCTCTTAAGTAAAGGTCTCACCTGCCCCTTCCTACCTCTCCCGAGGCGGGACATTTCGGCCGTCCCTGAGAACACGTGTTATAGAAGCACAAGTAACAAGACCTCGTTTGGGGGCCTTCACTTGAACTTCACAAGTACCTCCTGCGTCTGAGTCCCCAGAGGACCTTGGGGGCAAAGCAAAATCCCAAAAGCTCTGATGCAGTGGTGGGCCCGGGAATGTGACGCATCTGTCAGACACATCGCCCCAGGGGTCCCTGGAGCCCCGGAATTACATGCCGAGTTGCACCTAGGCAGACCCCCGCCCACTCCCCATTGTCTTCAGAGACCTGCAGGGCCTGTGGCCCAGAGGCACTTGGACACCACTAGCGTGGGAATCCGATCTCCCCACGCTGGGCCTCAGAGCACGTGCAAAGGCCCGGAGAGCTGGTGCTACAAAAGCTGCCTCTTCCCAGGCGCCGGAGTGCTCATCTTAGAGGAATGAGTGAGGCCTTCCTCGAGGGGGAGTAGAGGAGTGGAAGTGGGGGAACTTCCCCGAGCCTCAGTCTCCCCAAGAATGCGAGCCCCGGAAAGCTCACCCAGGAGCTCGCAGACACCACACAGGGCTCGGAACCACGTCCCAGGCACTGTCCAGCGGACTGGACTGTCCACTGGGAGCGGCTCACAGGACCGTGCATCTCCCCAGGCGCCTCTGCCCTGTCCCGTCACTGATGTCCCATTATCCCTCCCACCTGCGCCCTGAGTCTCACCTCTGGGAAGGCTTTTCTCCCGGAATACATTCGTGAAGCGTCTTTCCCAATGACCGTTGTGAAGCGAAGCCGCCGTGGGGGGTGCTGGACTAAACTTCAGCCAGAAAGCAAAGAGCTTGCACGTCGTGCCTGCTGTCCCCTGCGCTGAGGCCGCCTGCCTGGGGGGGGGACCTGGACACTGGCCTTCCTTGCTGCCCAAAACGGTGTCTCAGGAGCCTTGCTGTCCCCCCACCCCCGTGAAATGAGAGCTATCCCTCCCTCCCCGGGGTCCCCTGAGACACCATATGCTTAAGGCTGGGGACATCGGGGTGCTTGGTTCAAGGTGTTCCTGCCTCACCCTTTACCAACAGACTCTTTTTAAAAATTGGGATGAAACACATAATATTTTAAAGTGTACACTTCGGCCGCACATTTTGTGCATTTACGATGTTGGGTAATCACCCCCTCTATCTAGGTCCAAAAACATTCCTATCACCTCCAAAGTAGACCCTTCCCCGCCTCGTCCCTTAGCAGTCACTCCCCCTAACCCCGTCCCCATTCCCGGGAGCCACTGCTCTGCCTTCAGACCCAGTGCATTTGCCCATCCCGGACGGGTCACGGGGTCTCGTGAGTGGATCACATGCCATGCGACCCTCTGTGTCTGGCCCCTTTTACTTCCAATTAGCTCTTTGTTCCCTGATGCCTCCCCCTCCCCCCAGCCCACCCATCACTATTTCCTCCTCACTGGGTTGAGTGAGCTGCCAGGAGCGCGCTGCCCGCCTGCCGCACATGGCCGGTAAAAGCCAGCGTGATTCCTTGCATACCACCGGGGGCACCCAGAGATGCTCTGGAGTTTACCTGAGCCACCTAATGGGTGAACCAGCCTTTCCTTAGAGGACGCCTTGCAGGCAGATCACCTGGGCCCTCTGGACAGAAGCAAGGTCATTTTTCTGAAAATCGGCCTCGTTCTCACGGCAGCAGAGCGTGGAGCGGTGAGGAGCTGTGGGAAGTGCTGCCCAGTCTCCCTGACCCCCCGTTTCCACGCGTTAGTCTCCTGTGGCCACCACAATCATTACTGCTCACCGGGTGGCTTGATACGACACACACTTATGTCCTTACAGTTCCTAAGTCCAAATGCGAGCGGCGGACAGAGCCGCGCTCCATCCAGAGGTTCCCATGAGGGACCCTTCCTGCCCCTCCCAGCTTCCGGTGGCTACAGGTGCTCCTCAGCCTGGGGCCACCTCTGCTTCCGTCATCACGTGGCCTGCTCCCCTCCGTGTCTCCCTGTCTGTCTTCTAAGGACAACTGCCACTGGGTAAGGGCCCACCCGGCTTATCCAGGATGAGATCATCTATCTCGAAATCCTCAACTCAGTGGCATCGGCTGAGGTCCTTTTTCCCAAATAAGTTCACGTTCATGGGTCCCAGAGTTAGGACACAGACATATCCTTCCGAGCGCCACCGTTCAACCCTTTCCATCCATCCACAGAACAGGCGTCACCTCAGTGCCCACTCCGAGGACGACCCAGAAATAACGAGGGTGGGGAACAGCCCAGTGCCAGGCCCGTCACGGGCACTGCCAGAGAGACCAGTCTTCCTTCCCAGCATCATCGCCTCCCTCCCGCCCCGGCCCCGATGGCCAGACCCACGGGGGCAGAGCTGCTGTGTGGCTGATGGCTGGTCTCCCACAGAGTGGGGGCCCAGGCCACAGGCGGGAGCCCCGGGGCCAGGCTCAGGCCAGCGTGCGGAGGGAACAGGACACGTGTCAGTGGACAGAGGACTTGGGACTCTGGGTGTCCCTCTGGCCAGCGACGGCAAGTGGGCCCCGGGATCTGAGAAGGCAGCAGGCACTGTTCAGCGGCCATCAGAATCAGGCTGAGCCAGGAGCATGCTGTCACAAGCGCCAAGCGCCCCGTGGAGCCTCAGTGCCCAGACGTCCCATCCACCCGTGTTCTGGGACGGAGGGAGGTAGCAGCCGCATCCCTGTGGCTTCTCCAGCCGGCCCCACTCCGGACTGGTCCGACCGATCGTACAAGGAGATGGAATGTGAACCCCGGGCTATTTAAAGAGCGAGAGGGACGGGAGGCGCGGCTGGGACGGGGCCAGGCGGGGTGCCTCAGGTCGGCGCTGGCTCCTCGGTGCACATGGTTTGATTTACTGGAGGGCCGCGAGCAGCTCCAGCTTCAGACAGAGAACTATTTGAAGCCGCTGCCAGATGTTGTGTCTGAGCTGGGCTTTTACAACTTGCTTACTGGTTAGCAGCCTGCCTCCCGCTGGAGAGCGGCTCGCCCTCGCGGGAACGCGGGCCCTGGCGCTGCTGGCCCACCGGCCTTTGCTCCGCGCGTCCTTGCCGCTCGCTACCCCCCGCCGCCCGATTTCCAAAGCACCCAGCCCTCCTGGGGTGGCAGCGAGGCCCCGACGTCAGGGCGTCCTGAAGACACCCTCGGTCTGTGAAATGTTCTGACTGCTGGGCCTTCTGGGACGGGCGGGGTCTCAACAAACCCCGAGACCTCACGCACAGCCTCGCAGTGCGTGCCCGGGTTGTCCCCCACGAGGCGAGGACACGAACCTCTCTCTCCCTTTCTTCTCTGTGATTCCGTCCTGGTCCCACCCGCTTATCTCATTTGGGCCAGCTGATGCCAGCCTCCGTAAACGGAGCATGGAAGGGCACAGGGGACAAGGGCCAAGACCAGTTTATCCAGGGCATTCTGGAAGGTTCCCAAAGCTCTGGAAATCCTAGCGCACCAGGGAATTTCCAGGGAGGCACCAGCAGGACCAACCTTTTGGACCGAGGCCACCACGGTGTCCAGCCGGAGGTGAACCCCCATGGAGCGAGTGGCAACCTCCCCAGTGTGAGAGGGTTGTGGGGGGGTCACAAAACTCGGGGTCCGGGGGGTTCCTCGGCCCCCTCCCCCACCGAGCAGGCCTGTGACTGTGAGAAGCGCGTGACTGGAGCATTCGCTTCCTGAGGCCACTCGAAATGAGTTAGACCTTAGAAGTTTGCTCTGGAGCTGCTGGGTGACAGGGAAACCGGCCTGGGTGAGGGGCGGGGCCGGGGGGGTGGGCCAGCCTGGAGGGAGGGGGCCGTGCACTTCATGTGGTCGCGTGTGAAAGCGCACTGGTGTCCGTCCAGGATGCCGGACGCGCCAACGTGGACAGAGTGTTCAGTCCCCTCCCGAAAACACCAGAAACGCTTTGTCCACTAGGCAGGAAAACACCCTCCACTCGCTGGCTCGCCATCTGGCTCGGAGACGCCCGGAGGGCCAGGCTGGGAGGAGCGGGGGCCTGGACGTGGGGGGGAGGTGCTGGGGGAGTGGCACTCCGGGCCCTGGGGACCAGCCTGTCCGGGCTTCAAGGGGAGACCCCCGCCCCCGCCTGCCCTTCTGGCAGCTGTATAAGGAACCCGACTTCTCTGCACACCAGCCCCTGGCCCCTGCTCCCCTGTTTGCTTCTGAATCTTCCAGAGAACCAGGGCACCCTGGTCCAGGAGCTGCTGGGGGATGGTGGCGGGATTCAGGAAGTTGCCAGGGCAGTTCACTGCAACCTGCAGAGACCCAGGCAAGAAGAGGGTGAGGGGGAAGGGAATTTGGACTCAGAGCGTCAGCCACTGACCCTGCGACTGAGGACACTGCCTCTGGGAGCCTCAATGTCCTCGTCTGTAAAATGGGAGGGACGATACCTTCTGGACAAGCTCGTGGTGTTGCAAAGATCAAACAAGGTCAGCTTGTGGGGAACGCCTTGAAAAGTTCCCAACCCTGCACACAGGCCCAAGGTCTCATTATTATAATATCTATTTGTGGGCAAAAGGGGAAGATAAGCATCTTAGAGAGGCCTGCCCCTCCCTCGAGGCCTAGGGCTTCTCTTCACGCATCCCGCAGCCATCCCTGGAAGCTTGGGGACCCCCTCCGGGTACCTCTCACCCCGAGCTCCCCAGAAGGATGAGCTGAAGAGGAGCCCAGCCCCGACACCCTGTGGGGCACAGGCCCTGGAGGTCATCCTGGCCACCTGTGAGGGAGGCAAGCAACCCTATCCTGCAGGAGGCCCCGTGAGGGTGAACAAATAGGCTTCACAGCCTCTACTGTCCCATTTGGCAATCCCATCTTGACCCCTGGTCTGTGCCAGACACTTGGGAACACCATGGATTCAGACTCCGAAAACCAAGCTTCTGAGCAAGGGGCTCAGAGGGTGGGCACAGACCAACAGGCATGGGAGGTGGGAGGCAGCAGGTGGGGCCAGTCTGTTTCTCTGAAAATACCAGGTGATCGGGGTGGGGAAGCCCTAGCAGGGTTTTCAAGGGTGGATAGGAGTTTTCCGGGGCGGGGGGGGAACTGAGCGCATTTGTGTAGATTGCTCTGTAACACGGAGATGACTGTAAGGCCTGCCTCGCTGAGTGAGTGGCCTTCTGCAAGGTGCTGGGAACGGTCTCTGGCACGGAGAGCCAGTGCCGTTTAAGGGTTGGTGCAGACAGAGACGCTGCCACTAGCAACGTCACCCGCGCACAGCCTCCCTGCCTCCCACCGACGGCCTGGGAAGGAGACCGGAGTCACTGATGCTGCTACGGACAGACCTTCCTTCTTCTCCGGCAGCTCCTGGTCCAGGCCCTGACTCTGAACTCCCTGGGGGGCTCCAGTGTGTCCGAACCCACCCGCAGTCCTCACTCCCGAGGAGAGCCTGGGCCTCCCTGCGCGGCTCCCTGAGCCCCACCCTTGGGTGTCCGCTCTGTCTGGGAGCAGTCACAGTGGCTGCTTGGCGCCCGCTCAGCACAGTGCAGAGTGTCCTGGGGTGGGCTTCTTCTGACTTCCCCCTCGGGGACTCTGAGGGTATTGGGGGGGTTAGCTCAGTGGTGCTGCTGCTGTGCCGTATGACGTGGTTGGGGGTACAGGGTCTCAGCACCCCCAGGTAAATCACGGCTGCAGACAGGCAGACGGGGGGCTGGGACTGGCGAGAGACGAGGCTGGCAGCAAGGAAGCTCAGCTGGGGTGCCCGCCGCTCCCCGCAAGGCACTGATACCCCTTAACCAAGAGGATGATAAGATCGCATCATTTGGGAGTCTCCAAAACTTCACTCTAGGACGTGAGTCTGTATTTTCCTGTCTGCCTGTCCCCATGTCCCTCTGGAAGTGTCTTGAAGACAAGACCTGAATCGCTGCCTGGATGTTTACACGCTCAGTCTGTATCTGTGGGTTGATAGAGCAAACAAATGGATAAAAGAATGAATGAATGAATGAATGAATGAATGAATGAGGTGGTAAATGTGCACCAGGACACGTGTCTCCTTGACCGGTCTGCAGAGTCCGGCCATCCCATGAAACCCAGGTAACTGGGGTGACCGGTAATGGCTTCCATGCAGAAGGCAGTGGAGAGCCTGGCCGGGGGCTTGGTTGCCCTGGGAAGGTCAAGGTTTCCATAGCCAGGATCTCAGCTGACCCAGGAGGCCTGTCCCAGGCCAGGTGGCAGCTCCTGCGTCCCCTCCTGCCGCCCCGGTGCTGAGGGAGAGGCCACGTCTCCGCCGAGGGGCACCCACAGGACGTGCTGACACCCCCGGGCCCTCGGCACTCTGTTTCCTCTGAAAACATCCCATGTCCAAAACAAGCAAGGACGACTGACCTCGCCGGGTTACCTTGGTCTTCCCGGCCCAGCGTTGTTCCCAGCTTATTTTTATGAGCTGTTTAATCTGCACGCTGTCTTCTGTTCTCAATAAATGGGACTGTGCATTCCAGGATGGCCTCGAATGATAACACCAGCTGTCTAGACAGAGGCCAGCCCACTGACAGTATCATAAATAAAAATAGCTTTGTGTTCCAGTCTCTCGCCAGGGCCCGGGGAGGGGTGAGCAGACTCCCCGCGGGCAGGCTGGGACAGAGCTCCCCTGTCTCCCACCGGTCATGGCCCCTGCCCCCCAGACCCAGCCCCGCACTTGCGGGCTCATGAGCCTGCACTTGGGAGGGAGGAAGGAAGCCGGGCGTTCTGGGAGGGGCTCACGGGGCCCCAGCAAAGCACCCTCCCCCTCCTTGGCACTTCCCGCTCCACGTGGCCTGTAGCAGCTGCTGCAGCAGTGGACACCCAGGTGGCCTGTGGGGGCTTCAACTTTGAACTCCAAGGTCAATGCTCCAGCCCATGGTTCCTGGGCTCAGGACTGGGCTGGGAAGCTGCAGACCCAAGCCCAGAAGCACTCGGGGTTAAACCGAGAAGAAAGGGCACTCTCTCCACCCAGCACAGACCCCAGTGCTGGCCGGAGGACAGAGCTCTGCTCAGCCCGGGAAGTCAAAGCGCACAGTCAGGCTTTTCAGCGGCTCGCCCTCACCTGTTGTCATCCATCTGCCCCCCCCTCCCTGCATCACGCGCCTCTCCCACACTCACTCACTTATTCGGCTTCTGCCCGTCCCGTTAGCCTCCCCACTGCCCTCGAGGAGCCCGGTGAGTGCGGGGGTTGGTCCGAGAGCAGCAGGCCAACAGAAGGACCTCAGGGTGTCCCCAGCACAGCTGCACACGTGTGTGTGTGTGCACACACGCACAAGCCAGGTGCTTGCGGGGGCCTCCCTCCATGCGTCCGGGCCGAGCCACGGAGAGGAGCCCACCCCGGCTCCCCACGAGCACAGGCCCAAAGCCTCCCATTAGTCCACACACTCCCACAGGTGAGATGCCCCTGTGCAGTTCACAACCTGAACACCTGTACAGCCCTCCGCCACCTCCCCGCCCTTCCACCAGGCCCAGCGCAAGACGAAACCTTTGGCTCAGAAAAGACTCCTGGGCGAATGAAGCCTCTTGGGCCAGTGGGGTCTTCATTCTGGCCTTCAGTTTTGTCTGGGGGAGTCCCGGGGGTCAGTGGGTAAGTGGGAGATGGAGATGTATACAGGATCAGGAGGCAGAGGCTTCGAGAAGGACCCTGGCCGCCGGGGGCTGTGGGCTGGATTCGCCCAGGACGGTCATGTAAGAGCCCAGCACACAGCGCTCGCCCTGTGAGTGGGGTGGAGCGTGCTTTCCTCACGGGGACCTGGGGCCTCAACGGGCCCCTCATCCCACGCTCCAGCCCGTCCTGGAGGGGAGCCCTCCTCCCCGCACCCCGCTGCGGGACTCACTCATGACTTCCCTGAATCCTGCCCCTCCATCCACACAGGGCGGGGCCCCTAGGAGCCTAGACAGAGGGAAATGGGGGCCACAGGAAGGGCGGGCAGGGTCCGTGCCATGGGATGCGTGCACCTGGGCCCACCCCCAGCTCCCCAGAGCAACAGCCAGGGGCGTGGGGGTCTCTTCTGTGGCGTCTCTGCCGACTGAGGGGATCCAAACGCCAAGCAGCTCCGCTGTGGGGCCGGACCACCACCCCGCTGTCCCTCGGGCTGCAGGCGGGCCCTGAGCCCTGCGGGGCGCCAGCTCCCACAGACAGCCTTGACCTTCTTGGTCTTCAGGAAAGCAAAGCCACTCACGCTCCTGAGATGTTTTTTCCCTCCTCGCCACCCCCTCCCTCACAGCCACCGCCTACAAACAGCCAGAGGACTTCTGTACCAACCACGTGACAGCAATGACACCGTTATAAGGGGTGGGGAAGTGAGGGGCTTCCTGCGCCCCAAGCCACTCCCACCTCAGTGACAGACTCTCCCTCACCTGACTAGGAGCCGCCCGTGGGCCTCGTCCTTCCTTCCGTCCTTCCCGAGCAGAGAAAGGGGACAGGGGAAGCTCTGGGGTGACACGAGAAGTCACCCGTCCCCCGGTGGTGGGTCGGGGACGTGACCCTCTGGGGCAAACCAAAGCAAGGGAGGCGACAGGCCGTCAGGCTTATTCTGCACCTAGGTAGGGAGGGGCCAGGGCAAGGGTGCACCTCACCCGGGGACAGACTGAGAAGACGACAATGTCCCACCCAGCGGCTCCAGAGAGAGGACGCCAAGCACCACGGAGAGCAAAGTCACACATCGCGTGTCTGCCCCCCTCGCCTGCCAATCCAGCTCACGAGAGGAGTTAAGACCGGAAGGAAGGAGAGTGTAAGGGACGCCTCCGATTTTAAAATTGAAAATGATTGAAAACCGGTGAGTCCAGGGCCAAGCAGGAACGGTTTGACCCAGCACAGCTGAGAGTAAGCGATAAAGACCCCTCCTGGCTATTCAGGAATGAACCGGCTACGAAGCCCACACCTTAGTGACCAGGCCCCGGGCAGGGTGCTGGAAGGTTCTGCCTCAGTTAGCTCTCGAGCACGTGCATGAGGTTGGCTGTGTGTCCTGATTTTACAGAGGAGGAAACTGAGGCACAGACAGAGACCGCTTGGCCTAGAGCGTGACTCACAGCCGGGAGGAGGCGGGGCCTGGGTTCACATAGAGACTGCTCTGATCCCCAGCCGGCCTGTCCCCCACCCCCACCCCCGCCTGCCCGTGTCCCACGCCGCCTGGCACTGAGTTGGTACAAAACATGTTTACTCAATGCATGACCCAGAGAAAACAGAGCCCTCCTTGCCTGGCTCCCCGGTCACGTGTCACCCATCGGCCTCTCCACAAGCATTTTCTGAGGATGCTGAGGGTGGCAAGGACAGCATGGACCGGCAGCCCATCCTTCATGGTTGGGCACAGGGGACCAGAGAGGACGCAAAGGGGGCAGAGAGACACAAGCCCCGTGGCAGAGCTCGACCCCGACGCCAGGCCATCTCAGGGATGAGACTTGGAGGCTGGGATCCTGGATTCGGTGACAGGGTGCTTGTCTGATGTCTGCAGGGCTGGGTGACCTCCTCACATCCAAGGTCAAATACGGCCCTCTCCACCAAGGACCGGCCCCCTTGTTACAGCAAAGGAAACCGAGGCCCAGGGGGTGACAGGGGGGTGGTCCAAGGTCGCACGGCGAGGATGTGGCAGACAGAGCTCAGGCCTGCTCAATCCCTACCACGGAGCCTTTGTGGGGAGCAGTGGGGCGGCCCCGGCCCTCAGGAGGTTTATGGTGTGTCCTGGGACCAGGTGAGGTGTCCATCTGCATGCAGCACCCAAGTGCTTGACCCCCTCTCCCCACGGACTGCCCACTGCCGCATGCCCAGACCTCTGGCCAGGGAGGACCCTGCACTGAGGGGACGGAAGCCCCACCCCCCACCCCCGCTCCCGCTCCCCAGCGGCCACCGGTGACTGACGAGACCTCCACGCCCCTCCCCCACCGCACCGGAGCCACCGGCACCTGCCCCTTCCAGAAGTCTCAGCGCGACCTGGATTCCCTCCGGGGAGCCATCTGCCCGGCATGTGACCCCGCGTCTTCCCTGGGACTTCAGCAGCCACGGTGGACAAAACGCTTCGCTTCTCCCAGGAACCTGGGGCTGGGAGCACGAGAGCCGAGAGCCGCCGGGCGCCAGCGTGGGGAGGCGCAGAGCCGAGCGGGGAGGGCGCATGCGTGCCGACCACCACCCCAGGAGCCCGCAGAGGCTCCCTTCTGCTGAAGCCACGTGGAGCGGGATTTCCATCACCTGCAGCGACAAGAGTCTGGCGCTGTCCACTCTGCCCGTGTCCTCCTCACACCCCAAAGGACCCCTCTCAGAGGCAGGGCAGGCTTATCCTGGGACCCCGACGGGAGGAGGGCATTGCCCACGACAGGGTAGCCCCACTGATCAGAAGCAGGGTCTGAGGGCAGACGTCCGTGTGACATCACAGCAGGGCTCTGGGCAGGCAACTCAGCCTCGCTGGGCCTGTTTCTTGGTTCACAGACGAACAACACTGAGTGCGGATGGAAGATGGGGTGAAGGGCACCCGGCTGGTGGCTGTGCCCACCCGCATGCCGGCAGGAAGCAGATGGCACTCTCAGGGGCATTGGAGGAGGGCTTATTTACAAGGTGGGGTGTAGGGGAACCTCAGGGGAGAAAAGGAGAGTGCAGGAGCCCAGAGCTGGGTCTTACGGAGCTGCTCCCTCCCCCACCCCCAAGTGGAGGGGGTGATGGTGGGAGACAGTAACACAAGCCCAGAACGGGAGCTAGTTGAGAACTAGTCACACAGAGCAGGACACACTGAGGGGAGCAGTGACCTCTGTTCAGGGGACACGACCCATCCACGAGGGCTTTGTAGTGGGTTGAACAGTACCTGCCAAAATTCACGGCCACCTAGAAGCTCAGCATGCAGCCTAATTTAACTGGTTAAGGCCCTCAAGATGAGAGCACCTGGGATTTTGGGTGAGGCCTAATTTGTAACTGGTGACCTTATGGGAAGAAGGGAGGACGGAGAAGATGGCGAGAAGACAGACGAAGCGATGGGAGGGATGCTGCCAGGAGCCGGGGAGCCGCCGGAGCTGCAGGGGGCTTCATCCTGACGCCTTGATTTAATGACCTCCTGACCTGTGAGAGAATAAATGCCTGTCGCTTTAAGCCACCCAGTCTGCGGGGCTTTGCTCTGGCAGCTCCAGGAATCTCATAAAGGCCTTGAAGGGGGAGAGCCGGGAGAAGGAGTAGCCTGTCCTGCCTCTCCCCTCCCTCCGGCCTGCTGTGGGGCTCCCCAATCAGACTGTGGGGGGCCGAGGAGGTCCTGGGGCGTCCACAGACACAGGGCAGCCTGCGAGGCGGGGAGCAAGAGAGGGTGGAGCCGGTGTCTGGAGGGGCAAATGGAAGATATGCGACAATAGTTATTATCACAGTGACATCCCACTCGGATCCCATGGGGAGAGCTGTGGCTCTCTGTCCCCAGGGATGTGGAAACGGAAGCGTCAGAGAAGCTTGATAGTCCCCAACCCCCAAGAGCCACGGGGAGTCCTGCCCCCGTTTCTGTTATGATGATGATGACAGTGACATCTGTGCACATGTGCTCGCTGCCCCTTAATTCACGGGCACGTCCAGAGAGCCACCACGAGTTTTCTTCCCCACACCCCCAGGCGCTCTGTTCTAGACCATCCCGGGGTAAAACATGGAAAAAGAGGGTGTCCGCCCCGGGGAATCGAGGTAGGGGCTCCCTGGGGAGGGCTGTTCTGTGTTTTCTTCCGGGCAATACAGTGATACGTGCAAGGCGTTCAAGCAGGGAGCACCCTCGGCTTTTCCCAGAAAGTCTCAAAAAAAAAAAAAATTATTCAAGGATTAGCGCCATACTTTATAATTACCGCCAATAAGCACGGTAGAATGATAAGCAGGCCAAGGCGGCCGGCAGTCCCCACACTGCTGGCCCTAACTCCAGCCCTTCCTCTACCTCCGAGAAAAGGGACCTCGGTATCAGCGGCAGAGAGTGACGTCATTGTAGGACTCTGAGTTGCAAGCGACGGAACCCACCTCGAACGGGGGGATCTAGTGGTTCACGTGTCAAAACTTCAAGGTGCGTTCGCTCGGGGCTTGACTGGGGTCAGGAGGCACCTGGGAGCCCACTCCCTCCCAGCAGGTCCTCACCCTGCGGGGAACAGATGGCCGCCAGCCGCTCCAGGCTTACGTGCGTCCTCAGCCACCTCAGTGGAAAGAGTGATTGTCTCTTCCCCTCAGTTTCAGCAGAAGTCCCAGAAAAGAGCCTTGTTGACTCCAGGCCACCTGCCTTGCAGCCTGGGAGATGGGCTGTTCTGTTTTTATTTTCCGGTCATCTGCTCTACCCCTGGGCTGGGAGGGAGGGAGCGGGCCGGGGGCAGCTCTACCCAAACATGAGGTAAGGACTGAGAACCGGGGAGGAGAGGTTCCCAGAGGAAGGTCCAGGATCTGACACCAGGGGACGAGAAAAGACGGCCAGACGGAGCAGGCAGGCCTCCCAGGGGTGTCGGCATCCAAGGGCTGCTGTAACAAACTGCCACCAACTGGCTTCCGACAACACGGGTTTATTATCTTATAGTTCTGGAGTCCAAGTCCTAAACTCAGGATGTCAGAGCTGCGTTCCTTCTGTGGGCATCCGGAAAGAATCCCTTATCTTGCCTTTTCCAGCTTCGAAAGGCTGCCTTCGTGCCTGGGCTTGTGGCCCCTTCCTCCACCTTACCTCTCTGTCTCTGTCTCTCTGTCTCTCTATTTCCATCTCTCTCTCTCTCTCTTTCTCTTTTTTCCTCAGGCTGCCATGCAAAACACCATGGGCTGCATGACTTAACCAACAGACACTTAGTTTTCGCAGTTGTGGAGGCTGGGAAGTCCCAGATCAAGGTGCTGGTGGATTGGATTCCTGGCTTATAAATGGATGGCCGGCTTCTCAGTTTCTTCACGTGGCCTCTTCTCTGTGTGTTCACAAGGGGAGGGTGGGAGGGGGAGGGAAAGAGACAGAGAGACAGAGAGACAGAGAGGAAGAGCACACACACGTGTAACCTCTCTAATATCTCTTCTCGCATCAACGGCAACCCTATCTGATCAGGGCCCCACCTTGTGACCTCTAAATTGGGTTCTCAGACCCAATCCCACCATGGGGAGGGAGGGTTCCCCCTCAGACAGCAACAGGGTGTCTGAGAACTCAACCCAATTTTGATGTTATCTACTGGGAGATAGCATCGGTTCCACGGGTAAAGACTCAGCCCTATGAGACCGCCCTCCCCCATCCCCAACCCCACCCCCCACACACCCCAGACCCCAGACATAACGCAGCCCACCTGTGCTTCCGACCGACCGGCTGCACACCGGAGGTTCCGCAACACCCCCTCCCCCGATTCAGAACGCCAGTAGCAAGCCCAGGCTGACACCTGCACGTCTGTCCAACTGGCTATGAACCAGAGGTTCCCACGACTGCCTCCTTGCGATCAGTTAATTTGCAAGAATGACTCACAGAACTCGGAGAAGCATGCCACCTACTAGATCGCTGGTTTATTGTGAAAGCATGTAACTCAGGAGCAGCCAGATGGAGGAGGTGCTCAGGGCAGGGTGTGTGGGAAGGGGCTCGGAGGGTGCCTGCCTCTCCAGCTGGCCACGCTGCCTGCTTCTCGACAGGCTCACCCAACGGGGAGATCTGCAAAGCCCTGTCCCCTGAGGTCTTTGTGGGGGCCTCATGATGTAGGTAGGCATGATCGATTAAATCCCTGGCCATCGGCAATGGAGCCATCTCCAGGCCCCTCTCCCATCCCCAGAACTCGGGGTTGGGACAGAAAGTTCCAATCCTCTGATCACCTGGTTGGTTTCCTTGGCAACCAGCCCCCACTGTTCAGTGCCTTCTAAAAGTTATCTCATTAAACATA
Organism: Macroglossus sobrinus; assembly: GCA_004027375.1. Lineage (NCBI taxonomy): Eukaryota > Metazoa > Chordata > Mammalia > Chiroptera > Pteropodidae > Macroglossus > Macroglossus sobrinus. The sequence continues at coordinate 35,679 of PVKZ01005681.1, forward strand.
ACAAAAGACACCTTTTTTCACTCCTGATACTTAGGAAATTCCAAGAGTTCTGGGAGCTCTGAGCCAGGAATTCTGGAGGAAGACCAGATACACATGAGAACTGTATCTCGGTCATCTGAATGACCAGATACATATTTCTTGTAAATCACAATATTGTATGTTATCTACTTAATCTTATTCATTCCTTAGAGGCTGCATCCCCAAATAGAGCCACACTGGGAAGGAGAGCGGCGTGGTTTACAGGGACTTCGACATATAAATATCGGGGGGACTAAGACATTCATTCCGTAACTGTCTCATTCTGAGCCTCCTGCCTCTCTCTGGTCAGGGTCCTTGTGGTGGTCCTGGGCCCTCCTGGGTAATTCAGGATAAACCGCCCCCCCATCTCAAAGTCCTTAACTTGGTCCTGTCTGTAAAGTCCCTTTTGCCATAGAGGGTACCACAGTCATAGGTTCTGGGATTAAGACACAGACATCTCTGGGAAGCCATTACTCAGTGGACGATGTCCCCTACCAGGATGTGCCTTGTATCCATCCTCAGATACTTACCTCCAAGACCTAACTCTTACCAGTGGCAAGTTATTCAGATCTGCCTCAAAGGACCATCTAGCCTATTGAGCATGGTGGCCTGACCTCTGACCTATGCAAATGAAGCCCGTGCTCCAAGGAGGGAGGAGCGGCTGGGGAGAGCCAGGGGAAGCTCTGGCCTGGCAGGGCACTGTCCCCATGCCAGGGAGCGAAGCGGAAGGTAAAACCAGGGAGAAGCATCCGTTGAAACACTTTCTCAGAGTCACCTATGTGGGCTTTTGGGGAGCAATTCCAAAACCCAATAAAGAGCTTTAAGTTTTTCTAGAAAAGAAGAGAAGAAAAGGAAACAGTTTACGAGGAGAGAGGAAAAGAGGATTTGGAGAGTCACCCTTCCCTGAGTTGGCACCTGTGGGATTGACTCACACGCCCAGCAGCGTCCTGGCGGCCTCTGCTTGGACCGGGCCCTGCTGGCCGCGTCCTGGGATGGTCTCAGCAACACCCCTACCCACCCAGGAGGAGGAAGCAAAGGACACCAGTGGCAGGTGCCCTGAGGCCTCCTGCTCGCTTCTGCCAACCTCGGGGGCCCCTCCACAGAAGCCTGGGGCCTCCCTGACCTCCCCCCTCACTGGACTCCAGGCGGCTGGGGCCTCCTGCAAACTCCAGCGCAGTCACCAGGCTTGGGGGGGCGGGGGCGGGACCCCTGCCATCTCTGTCCTCCAGGAAGCCAGGTCCTGTCAGGCTGGGGGCTGGAGACTGTTTCCTGTCCCTGCAGGCTTGTCCCCGGGGATGGCCTCCAGGGCCCGATCCTCCATCTGGGCCTCTGTCACACAGCACCTGGAGAGAGACCCTCCGACTCCGCTCGGCTGGCGAGGCTGAGCGGCGGCCCCCGCTCGGGGCGTGTGAGCCGGGCCACAGCTGGCACCGGGCCCCTCCCTGGCCAGGGCCAGCTGGCCCCGCCCTTGGACACACCAGGCTTTTCCTGAGTGGAAGCAGGGTTCAGATCCCACGGACTCTGCAGGGCCGAGGAACTCGCAGGCCATCCGGGTCCCACAGAAAAGGTGGGGAGTCCTGGCGGGCCGCCGGGGAGCTTTATGGAAGAGGATGCTTCCAGGCGGCTCCTCCGCCCTCCTGAGTCACACGGGAACGCTCGAGACCGGGAGGCAGGTGGCCGGGGGGAGGGCCGGGCCCTTTTCCTAGCCTGCGTTAGGATCACCAGTGGGGACAGGACAGGGCCTGGAGCCAGCGGGGGAAGAGGCTGGGAGGGGGGCCACAGCTGCAGCCTGGGCCCAGACACCACTTCCTGTCCGCCACCCCGCCCTCCCGTCCAGGGATGTGGCCCACCGAAGACCTCATCCTCTGGGCTCACTGTCGGCCCCACCCACAGGGATGGGGGCCCGGCCCCCTCCCGCCATTTCCAGCTGGTGCCAGGACGCCCCAGGCCTGGACTCACACCCCTCCCCCTCTCTGCCCCAGCATCCAGCCCCAAGCCAGGCGTACAGCTGGTGCCTGGTAAGTGACGGTTTCCTCTCCTCCTCAGCATCAGGACGCAGTCTCTGCTTTGGCCCTGCAGGGTCACCCGCAAATTAGTCACCAGTCAGCAGGAGCTGGGTCACATGACGCTGGGACAGGTGCCCAAGGAGCAGCCAGGACGGTACATACTGAAGGGACAGGGCCCACCCCACCCCATCGCACCCCACCCACCCCACCCTGCCCCAGGGAGGTGCTGAGGTGGACCCTGCCTGGGCCTGCAGCCTGGCGCCCCCCCCAAACCCCACTCCCGGGGAGCCTCCCGCTGTCACGCCGATTTACGGCTGCCTTTGGGCACCATCCTTGTTTGCCGCGCGGTGCTTTGAACAAGCAGGGCCACGTTTTGCCAGCTGCCAGCCTGGCAGCTCAGTCCATGTGCCGTGGGAGGCCCAGGTGGGGAGCCCTTTGAAGTCCCCGTCTCAGCCGACAGCCCTCCCCTCTGGCCTCCCACCAAGGAAGCCCCCTGACTCTGGTGTGGGCAAACGGCCCCAGAGCAGCCATCTTCCCAGAAAACACTCAGCCAGGCTCAGCCCTGCTGGAAGCCACTGGGCACGGGTGTTGGGGGGCTGGGACCATGGCTCTCTGCAAACGGACGTGGGCTTCGGAGGGAGAAGGGGAACCAGGAGAGCGCGGGGTGCCGAGCCAGCCTGGGTCCCGGCCGCCTCCCACACAGGCAGAACCCGGGGGAGGAAGCCCATTGCCAGCTGCTCCCTCACGCCCAGGGACCAGAGGTCGGACAGCTGGAGTTAGAGGTTTCGAGCTGGGTCCTCTGCCATCCCAACCACGGGGACCTTCTCCAAGTGGAAACCTCAGCCTCGGCTTGAGCAGAGGTTGGCGGAGGAGCTGGGATCGGCCTGGTCCACCCGGCTGGGGAAGGCGATGGCCAGGCTGGGCCAGGCCAGCCTCCAGGGGCCGCGGAGGGGAAGGGGTCCGCCTTCCATATCTCTGGCCCCTGGAGGAGAGGGCTAAGCTCCTTCCTGCCGGAGCCAGGTGACCCGACAGGGCTCTACACCAACGGCTGAGCCTCCTCTTCAGCCACCCAACAAGTGTCCCCGAAGCACTCTCTGCGCCACGCCCTGGGTGGCTGCTGAGATGCGAGAAAGGCAGAACTCAGTCCCTACCCCCGAGGAATTCCTGGGCTGACAACTCAAAATCATGGCAGCCCAATATGTCCATCTACACAGATGCCCGGCAGCCCGGAGACACAGCCTGCGAGCCACTTGGCAGGGGATGGGCCCGCAGGCTGGGCCTTGCCGGGTGGGGAGCAGGCTGGGGCAGATTGGGGTGGGGGAGCCTCACTCGGTCAGCAGTCCCTTCCCAGCGCCCACAGCATGCCAGGCCCCGGGAGGTGTGCGCCAGTGGCCGGCCCCAAAGCATGGCGCTGCGGCCACCCCTGCCCGGCCTGCAGCACGGGGAAGTGACAGCCTGCGAGGCTGCCGCAGGCTGCATCCCTGGAGAGCACACAGGAAAGACTTTGCAAGTTTTACGGCCACTGAAGTCAGCTCGGGCCTGGGGAGGGTGCCGGCCAAGCCGGCTGGTTCTAATTAAAGGACTGGGCTCCTTGCAGCGGCCTCGGGGCTGGGGGCGACGCCAGGTTTGCAGAGGCCAGCACTGTTTTGCACCCCGTCTCCCAGCAACTGCAGCCACTCTGATGGGGGAGGGCACCCCCGGTGTGGGTGAGAGCTGCAGCCGGCCTGGCTGAATGGCCTGCGAGTAGCCAGGCCTGGACCCCCAGCCTGGGCTGGAGCTGGGTCACCACTCGTGTCCCCTTGAGGGGCTGTCCCCTCCCTGGCTGACCTTGGGGAGCACAGATCCCTAATGGGCGGAGGGAAGATTACCCTCCCCCAGCCCAGGGCAACCCTGCCAGGACCCGGAGGGAGTGAGGGCAAGGCCTGATTCTGGGCTTCGTTTTACTGCCTGGGGTGAGCCTTCTGCCACCACAGTCTGCACACACACACACAGTAGGTGTTCAAAAAAAAAAAATGGACAAATAACTGGAATCCAGCCTCTAGACAAAGCCTAGCACACAGTCGGTGCTCAAAACATGTCGACTAAACAACCACATTCCGTGCTGAGAACTCTGCCTGGCATACAGCAGGCGCTCGATGTGTGCGGAACAAACGAAAGAGCGAAGCTCACCGTCAGCACGGTGCAGTAGGCTGCCGAAGCAGGTGCCCTGCGGTGTTCATCCCGTGTCCACAGTGCCCGAGCCTGCTGGGGGCGGGGGTGACAGAGGGACACCGGGAGGGACACCGGCAGGCGGCTGGTCAGACAGTGCGAGTCTGGCCTTGGAGTGCTATTCCCGGCAGTTCCTCTGATTCATGGCTGTGTCAATAAATATTGGTGACTCTGAATGACCTCTCCGTCTCGCAGGGCTGCTTGGGCCTTCCTGCCCCTCCAAAGACCCAGTCCGGGCCATTGTTATTCTAGCCAGCGTGTAAATCCCTGCCAGCGAGAAAGGGCCCTGGAGAACGAATGACCCCGTGAGCTGATAATCCAGGAAGCATTCACTGCGTCCTAGCTTTGCATTTTCGCTTACCCAGTACTACCCAGGCGTCCTGGGAACTCATGGACCTGGGTGTGGAGGGATGGGTGACACTGGGACGCTGAGACTCAGAAAGAGCCCAGAAGGTGTTCGACTTGGACCCTACCCGTCCTCCCACACCCCTGCCTGGGCACCCCTTTGCCTCCCTTCGTGCTATCCAAGGACAGTGTCACACCTCAGACGGACACGGCGCACCAGGCAGACAAGCCGCCCTTGCTGTCTTCGTGGCTGTCCCTTTCTAGGTTTAGACCGAGTGAGAGTTCAAAGCGTTTCCTCGACTGCGCCATCTTTACGGGGCGGCAGATTTTATCACGAGGAGGAAGAAGAGTTGTGCAGGATGGCACACAGGATTGCATCGTCTCCTCAGTTCGACTTCGAAAAAATATTGATGGGGTGCTTTCCATACGCCAGGAACTCCGGGGAGCCGGGGGACAGGACTAAGCCCGAGACAGGCTCAATCGTGCCCTCAGAGAGCTGCAGGCCAGAGGCAAAGCAGACTATGAAAGAAGCAGCCCCCCACCCCCACCCCAGCAGTATTACAAAAACGAAAGGGACATGTGACCGGACTCCAAGTGAAATTCTTGGTTGGATTCAGAATTAAAGCAGAATGAGGACAGCAGCTAACTTAGGGTCTCGAGGAGAATTAAATTATGCATTGCATATTATATAATATGTCTGCACCACAGCGAAATTCCTGGGTGTGAAGCTGGAACTTTGGTCATGCAGGGGACTGTCCTCGCTCTCAGAGGGCACTGTTTAACTGTTGGGGAGCGAAGCGTCATCTTGTCTGTGACGGACTTGAACAATGAGGTGCTCACCAAGGAGGCAAGCCCCTGCAGGAAGACGGCACACAGCACGGAGGGCAGCCTGGCAAAGGCACACACTTGGGGACGGCCGCGTGAGAACAGGTCGGGGGCCAGGAGGCCTCGGGAGGCTGTGGCGGGTATTACTCAGCCCGCGATGATGGCGGATGGTGGCCGGACCGGACTGGTGGCGGTGGGTATGGAGAAACTCGGCAGATATTTTTCGGAGGTGGAATTCACGAGGCTTGTAAGTGGGAAAAGGGTGTGGAAAGGTCCGGGGAACTCACGGTTTGTGGCATGACACCCAGGAGGATGGAGGTGCCACTGTCAGAGGCAGGGGCCTGGGGAGACGCTGATTCCCCATGGGGAAGGTTGAGAGCTCAGCTAGCTGCAGGCGGCCGCGTTCGGGGCTTGTGGAGCATCCTGGAGTCCCAAGGGTTAAAACCGCCTCTGCTCAAATAACCGTGAAACCAAAACTCTGACCTCAGCAGTGCCAGCCAGGCAGGCCGGACACGGCAGGGGTGGGGCCCGGGGAGGACAGACAGACGGACAGCTAGAACAGAAACCGCGTGGCTGTCCAGCCTGCATTAGCTCTCCCAGGTTCCTCTCCATCTGTGCGGAGGGCGGGGCTGGGATCACGACATCCTCGCCCCCACAGGGCCCTCGATGTGAGCCAGCATCCCGAGATGCCACCCATATCCGCTCACTGATCAGATGGGGTCTGATTTCCCAGAACTTGGTAGAAATGAAGCCACCTGGGACCCTCGCATGAGTGTGGGCTCAGCTCACCTTGCTCAGCAGCTGGCCCGCCCAGAGGGATGGCTGGAGAGAGAGGGCGCTGTCCGGGGGACCAGCTCGGGTAGACGCAGGTGGCCCAGGGCTGCAAATGTTGCGAGGGGGTGTACTTGGGCGGAAAAGCGATTTGATGTCTATCTGGAATTCAAATTTAACTGGGCATCCTATTGTTACTTCCTAAAGCTGGCAGGGGTGCAGAGCGGTGTGGGGTGTCGAGCAGGAGAGGACGTGGGAAGGGGGACCGGATGAAATGTTTCAGGAGAGTCACCTCTGGGCTCATCTACTGGCAGGCTGGTCCTGCTGAGGGGACTTCCTGTTAGCAGCTGCCGGGTCGGGTGGGATGGGGTGGGGTGGGGGTCCTTGCCGGCGCTGAACCTCTCGCCCGGCTTATCCTCCCGGAAGTGATGCTCATGCAGATTCTCAGACAGCTGAGACCCTTTCCTTCCCTCCCTCCAGGAGTTTGGGTGTGAGCGTCCTGTCTCCTGAGAGCTTTCGCCCAATCAGCATTTGCTTCTGAACTTTGCTAATTAAACAGTGACACGTGAGCTGGGCATACAGCTCACGATTCACAGTGGTCGCTGTGACACTTCCTCCTGGTCAAGCTCTGCTCGGGCTGTCGCTACCCCCCACACGCCGATTCCAGCCCAGTTCTCGTGCTCAGGGTCTGTCCCTTCCACCTCAAACCCCCTTTCTCTTCACCCTTGCCCTTCTCCTGGGAGCCCTCCCCAATGCCCCAGGCCTGTTCTGTGGCACCCCATACATCCTCTATATTAGTGCTCATTCACTGATGGCAGTGTGCCTGGCTTTGAAGGGTCATGGCCTGGAAATCCTCTCCTGAAACACACACACACACACACACGCATGCACGCACGTATGCACACAAAATCCCCATTTCAGAGAATATATCCACACCCACCCACCCCAAGCCCATTTACAGACCCCCCAATCCCCTGGTTACTTCACTGTCCCCCACTGGACTACAAGTTTAATAAAGTCCTGTTCGCCACCACAGAGAAAGCCTGGAACATAGTATGTATCAATACATTATCAATACAGACAAAAATAATGAATACTGATCAAGAAGATAAATGAGCCTTATAAAGATGCTTTTTGAATGCCGTTGAAGGAATGAAAGAATCGGCACAAATGACGTGATGCCTAAAATTTTGCCCTCTAGACTGGACTCACTCTGTGTGTGCCCCGGGGTCCCCTCCACTGCTACCCACAAAAGGCCATCTAAGGTCCACATGCTGCTCAATCTAGGTTAACCTGGAGTTTCTGGACCAACTCCCAATATGGGTGAGCACTGGAAACAACCCAAACCAGATGCTTCCCCCTTAGCCTCCCGAACGCCTCACCTGTACCCAGGACACAGCCTATGAGTGCCAGGTAGCCCCAAGGATGCCCCCGCCCCAAGGCGTCATCAAGGGCAGGGAGATGATCACAAGAACCAGCTCAGCCACGCACGCCTCCTTCCCACAGGGCTCCAGCTGCAGGGCTGTGGGCTGAGCTGCCATGTAGAACGCTGTCTCTGTGTCAAGACATTATACGTTCTGGGCTATGCTGGTAAATGTTTAACAGCCGGCTCTCTGGGAGGACACATCCACATAAACGCATGGACATAAGTTTACTACGAGTAAATGTTTGATTGCTATCCAACTCGGCGAGAAAAAAAAGCTCATCCTTGAAGAATGAGCATCGTTCTGACAGGAAGGTTGATTGATGTTTCACTTTTTCTTTTCTGAATTAGAAAGCAGAGTTTGAATACTGGAAGAATATTTCCTCGACTTTTTTTGCGTTAGGCACCATGTAATGGCCAGTGACACAACTCACTTTCAAGTTTAACCTGTACCATTAATATTTCCTCCGTCTCTTTCTTAAATCTAGACAATCGACAAAACAATAAAGCGAACCCCGGCTAATAGTGCTTGCCAATTTCCGAGGTGTAAACACTTCCATCACGGCTGACTTCAAGCTGCCAGTGTGACCTCACCGAGAAGAGCTGCAGAGCAGCCACCATTGGGTCGTACTCCCACCACGCAGACCCAGGAGACAAATAACCTTAAGAGCACAGATAACAGTAAAATGCAGTAATTAGAAAGTAATGAGCTCTGAGTATTTATTAGCTCTGCTTTTAATATAATTTATTGAATTATGTTTGTAGAATGTAATTGTTAATATGGCTATGTTTAACAACTGGCTCACAAAATTCCTGAAAAATTGAACCTTCGACTCTCGCGAGCTGGTACGAGCCGGTTCCGACGGTCCAGTGGATCCTCGTCTCATTCCCCTACGCCCTGTAGGATGGGTTTTACAAGCCCCGTCTTATAAACCAGAAGCTGAGGCTCGGAGGCCACAGGGCCAAGGCTTGTGCTGAGGAGTGTTTGATGCCAAGATGGTTTTCGATCTGCCCCAGTCACCTGAGCTGGGCCGAGGTGAGAAAGAACTGAACCGTAGGTGTGTTTGGGGGCTTGTTGGTGTGTCACCAGTCAGTGAACACACGTCTCTCTGCCTGGTGTCGCCTCCAGGCATTGCGCCCCAGTGTGTAGACGCCACCAGAGCAAAGTTGCAACAGGAGGACTTCAGAAGGAGACAATGTGGTTTGGTGGCAGGTAACCCTTGGCCAGGACAACGCCATAACTTAATACAGGAAAGATGCAGCCATCCATGTCTAAAGGAGGGGCCAAATCCCTACAACCCAAATGCTAAAACTCTCCAGCCAAAAGTAGATCACAAGTGTGGGTGTCGTGTGGTAAGAGTGTCGTGTCATCTGGGCATTGGAGGATATTTAGCAGCATCCCTGGCCTTTGCCCGTTAGATGCCAGCAGCGACCCTTCCCACCCCCAGCTGTGACTGCCACATGTCCTGGGGAGGTAAGGGACACAAACAACCCCATGTTGAGAACCATCGGCCTGAGGAAAAGGAGAGCAGGGAGAAGTCCACTCAGAGTTGAGTGGACACATTGAGGGCACAGACGGATGAATGGGCTACATGTACCCTCAGCCCCAGAGTTGTCCTTGGATGCGGGCTGAGCGACGAGGAGGCTTGGCAAGTGTGGGAGAACCCCGGGAACTCTCAGAAAACAAAGCTCCCAGCAAAACCCACTCTGCCCACTTTACCCACCTTGAGACCCAAAGCCCAAGCTTTCCTCAGAACGTCAGCCATAGGTGTTTGTACGAGGGCGAGACCCGGAACCACGGGCCTGCTTCATGCTGGTGCCCATTCCCTCATCCGCTATGTCTCTCATTAACTGAATAGCTCTGGAGTCTGCCCTGTGCCTGACGCTGCCAGGTGCTGGGGACACACAGGTGAGAGAGAGAGAGCGATCCTGCTCTCTGTCCCCATATCTATCTCCCCTGCTAGAACAAAAGCTCCAAGAAGGCAAGAATGTTGGGTTTTGCCCAGCCCACAGTAGGAGCTCAATATACACCTGTCAGTGGAGAGGAATAGGAGATGGGAGTTTTCAACCTGGCTGTGGGTAGGGGGACAGGTGCATAGACAGATAGTTATATGGGCCAAGGAAAACTTTGTGGACACCTGACCTGGATGCCAGAGCATTGGCAGGAGCTGCATAGCTAACAGTGCCAGGCAGAAGGCACAGCCTGGGCGAAGGCAGGAAGGTGGGAGAGAGCATTGCTGACTGAGCGAATTCGCTTCCTACTGCTACTGTAATGAATTACCACAAATTTTGTGGCTTCAAACAAATTTTGTTTAACAAATTACCACAAACTTAGTGGAGGTCAGAAGTCTCACACTGGGTGTTTTGGGCTAAATTGTGTCCCCCCACCCCATTCCCGCCACCTTTAAGGAGGTAATTAGGGTTAAATGAGATCAAAAGGATAGAACCCTGATCCAACAGGACAGGGGTGCTTATAAAAAGAGATGGAGACACCAGAGGGACCCCCCCATACCCTCACACACGCACACACATGCACAGAGAAAATGTCATACAAGGACACAGCAAAAAGGCAGCCATCTACAAGCCAGGAAGGAAAGCCTCATCAGAAACCAAATTTTCTGACACCTTGATCTTGGACTTCCAGCCTCCAGAGCTGTGAGAAACAAATTCCTGCTGTGTAAGCCTCCCTATCCGTGGTATTTGGTTATGACAGGCCAAGCAGACCAGCACTCTGGGCCCAAACCGAGCTGTCAGGAGGGCCGTGTTTCTTGTGGAGGCTCTAGAAGAGAATCGTGGCCTAGACTGTCCCAGCTTCCGGAGTCCACCTGCCTGCATTCCTTGGCTCTGGCCCTTCCTCCCTCGGTTCCCTCGGGCCTCTGCTCCCGTTGTCACAGCTCCTTCTCTGCTTCTTACAAGGATCCTTGAGAGTATATGGGGCCCATTGGATAAGCCAGGATCACCTCCCCATCTCAAGGTCTTTAATGGCATATGCAAAACTGCTTTGGCCGTGTAAGGTTGCCTAGCCACAGGTGCTGAGGATACAGACGTTTTGGGAGGGCCATTGTTCTGTCTACCACACTGAGGTCAGCCAAAGAGAAGCTTGTGTGCATGTGAGTGTGGGCGTATGTTGAGGCTTGGGGGGCCATGAAGAGGCAGAAAGAATCTGGGGTCAAGACCTTGTGTACTAGGCCTAGTTTTAAAAAGTCAGCTTGAACTAGTTCCTCCTGAGTATTCCCGAGCCATTTCCAGCAGGGCGGAGCTGCAGCGGCAACCCCTGTGGGCTTGTCTCGTGCTTCGTGGTGCCCGAAACCCAGTTCACACCAACTTAAGGGACAAGAAAACCTGCTCGCTTTATCTGAAAACGTCACAGATGAGCCGGCTTCAGCTTCAGGTACATCGAGATCCAGGAGTTCAAATGACCGCATCAGGCCTCCATCTTTTTCCACATCTCTTAAGACAAAGTCTTCTCTATGAGCAGAGAATGGAGGTCATTCTAAACTCTAAGCTTCCCAACCTTCCAGCGCAGCAGCCCCCAGAAAAGAGAGCTTCTGCCCAACAACTCTGGGGAAAAAAAAAAAACCCACCTGGGAGGGTTCTGATTGGCCAGCTGGGGTCACGTGCCTATTCCTAAGCCAATCACAGCAGTCAGAGGTGTGAACACTGATTGGCAGGCTCTGAGTCAGGGGCCCACCCCTGAGGAGAGGAGGGAGAGATCTTGGAAATATGGGGAACCATCTCTCCACGGGTGGGGGGCAGTGCCTCCCAAGGAAGGGGTGCCCGGCCTGCAGAAACAGCGGTGCTCCCTTAGGTGTGTGTGGGTGGGGTGGCCGGGTTTAGGCCCCTCACAGCTTTAGTCCCTCAATTATCCTTCCAGGGGATTCCCCCTCCCCCAGCCTCTGAAGATTTGAGTGGACATTTCTGTCCCTGAAATTAGAAGAGTCCAGCCATGGCATGCAGGGCAGGTCCAGCCCCCATCTGCCCTCTAGGTCGCTGCCTTCTCCTAGGAGAGTGGTCATCTCGTGGGTCACTTTGGCATCTGAGGCCCCCTCATACCATTTACCATTTAATAGTATTTAACAATGATAGAAAATACAATCTCAGCCTCAAATAAATGTCTGATGGGTTGAAGGAAGTGTTGCTAAGATGGGTCACTTAAACACCGACAGCCAGGCCTAGGCACCGGGCAGGGGAGGGTCTCAGATGTGAGACAGCAAGGCTGCAAGGCTGGGTGGGGGAGGGGGGGTGAGTGACCAGATGACAGAGATGCCCTTTGAAAACAGCACATCATTCTGCACCCAGTGGGTGCTTTGCAGATGCTTTTGGATGGATTTAGGCTGTTGGAGACTGGAACCAAAATCAATCTCAGCATCAGAAGATAATAATGTGACCATATCCTGTACCGCACCCCCTTGGGGCTATTCTACATAAAAGACTCTGAAGTGCCTCCCATGTGCCTGGTACTGGGTCAGGCACTGGGGGGCAGTGCAGACTGGGCGCCTCGTCCTGCCCTCCCGCTCCTGCCCTGGTCCCCAGCCCAGCCTCCCCACCCTGTCCTCACCCTGACCCAGCGAGCAGGGCTTTGGCCAGCAAGACCTGTTTTGCCTTCTAAGTGGAAACAGGCTGCGGCAAAGGAAGGTCGGCTCAGAGCAGAACCCGGTGACTCTCGATCCGCGTTCACCTCTGACCAAGACAGAAACACAGCTGTGGTTATCAGACAGCTGCCGAGCGCCTGGGGTGGTGGGGGAGGGGCAGAGGCCAGAAGGGAGAGGGGGACGGAGGAGGGACGTTGGGGGGAATGGAGAAGTTCTGAATCATAGGCCCTTATTGATGGGGGCAGATGTGGCCACAGGATGGGTTGGGGTGAGGGTGGGGAGGGGGCGTCCTCTGCCGAGGGTAGGCTGTGCAGAAGAGGGCTTCCTCATCACCCCCCTCCCCCCGCCCATGTTCCCT
>PVKZ01005682.1:0-48086 GCA_004027375.1 Macroglossus sobrinus
AAAAACTAAATAAAATTTTACACAATAATAAATTTTTTAATTAAAAGGAAAGTTTGGGTTTGTAACTTGGAAGCCTGGGTTCAAAACCAGGCTTTTTATTAGCTTAGATAAGCCATCTAAATCCTCTATACCTCAGTTTCTTCATATGTAAACAGGGATAGTAATGCACCTGTGACATTTGGGTAAATGAGTGGAAGAAGGAAGGAAGGGAGGGAGAAAGGAGAGATGAAGGGAGGGAAGGAGGAATCATGGATTACAGGGAAGCTCCCAAAACTCAATTTCATTTAGAGACGTGTTTACGTCACTTTTAATAAGATTTAGTTTCATAATCATTAGAGTAATACTCATTTGTGTCATGACAAAGACACATAACACTAATTGTAAAATTACGAGATTTTTGCATAATTAGAAATTGACCTTTCCAAACAAAATGTCACATTTTTTCATTCATAATTAACAAAAATCTCACCAATTACAATCCTATCTTATATTTTTTCTATGTAAGGTATTAAACATCTGTATTGTATAAACATTTAAAAAATAAGCTCAGTATTTAATTTATTGTTAGTTATCATGCCTACATAATGCATTAATGGAATCGAAACCATCTTTTTCCAATCCAACTGAAGAGCAACTACAATTCTCTAAAAATTGTAAAAACATCATCAAGGAAGCCATAAGTTTCTGCTCCTGGTGAGTTCTCTTGCAATAGTCAAACAGTCCACAACCAGTCCTGGGTGGAAGGCACCAGCAGCACTGACTTTCAAAAGAAGAAGTAAAGGAAACTCTTCACTTCACTTCCTTCCACAAGCCAGGGTCCACAGAACAAAGCACAATCATTACTAGTCTGAGGCTTTGACATAACACACTCTGTACTTACAGTACCTAAGGGACCTACAATTTGCAAAAAAAAAAATTCTCCATCACTTTTTAAAGCTACCTGAGAAGATATGCCTAACCAAACCAGACTCGCTCAGAAGAGGGCAAGGGGAAGAAGAGTTTCATTTTTAGGCCGATAACATTTTGTTTTAGAATACCATAACGAGGGATTGGTGAATCATACCAATTTTAAAATCTTTACCTCTCAGGAAACGTGTAATCTAACCATCGGCCATGATCAGGCACCTGCTTGGCATGAATGTCAGATGTGCAGACAGTGTTCCAGCTGGGGCTAATTTTGCCTGACTCCTGGAGACTCAGCCAGCTGTAAATTTGTCTTTGGCTCTCCTCATGCAGCTGCTGCCTCTGGGCCTAGAGGGCCCTGTAGGAGCCCCACATAGGTAATATGCTCCATTAGGGATTAGGCTTAACTTCAATTCAGAAGCAAGAGAGTTCTCAGAGTTGGTGAAGGCATTCAGGCCCTGACAGAGGACGCCAGCCTGCACAGAGCTTGGTTCAAACTGTGCGCCTGGAGGGAGTCTCGGCTTCCAGCAGTGGAAGCCCATGAAATTGGGGAAGAGCCACAGAAGGTCTAATGGAGATTCTCCTTCCTAGATTAGATGGCTTGAGGAAGCATGCTCAACTAGATTTTTCATTTGGCTCAAGCCTTCAGCCTGTCCCTCAAGCACATAATGGTTTAGAGGCTCTGTTAGGACAAGATACACAAGATTTTCTTCTTCATTGTTTTGAAACAGATACAGAAAAGGAAATACGCATGAAATTTAAGATATTTCTTGGAGGAAAAGTGGATTAGGAGTCCTACTGATTGTTATACACTGAATCGTGTCCTCTATAAATTCATACGTTGAGCTCTAAACCCTGACATGACTGTTTCTAAGGTAGGACCTTTAAGGAGGTGGTTAATGTTAAATGAGGCCATGAAGGTGGGGCCCTAATCCAATGGGACTTGTGTCCTTCTAAGAAGAGAGACACCAGGGATATGTGCACACAGAGGAAAGACCATGGGAGGACACGGCAAGAAGGAGGCATCGGCCAGGCAAAAAGAGATGCCTCGGGAGAAAGCAAACCTACGGAGACCTTGATTTTAAGCTTTCAGTTTCCAAAACTGAGAAATAAATTTCTGTTGTTTACGCTGCCCAGTCTATGGTAGTCTGATATAGCAACCTGAGCAGACTAATATATTGGTGCTTTTGACCAGATCAGTTCAGTCTAAAAAGAGAAAAGGCAATGTCCCTTAAGCCTCCTCAATCACCAGAAAGTAAAATCAAAGGATTTCTGTCATCTCTAAAAGAGGCAAATAGCTGAGATGGAGTAGATGAGACTTCTGTAGGAAATCTAACTTCTCTTTGGAGTTTCTCTTAAGAAAATTGGAAAACATATTGCAAATGAGAGATGTAGTTCCTTGCTACTCAAACAGTAGTACCTAGACAGGCAGCAGCAGCATCCCCTGGAAACTCGTTAGAAATGCACATTGTCGGGCCCTGCTCACCTCTGCTGAATCAGGGAATCTGGGTGTTAGGCCCTGCAATCTGTGTTCTAATAAACTCTTCCGGGGCCTCAGATGCTCATTCAAAGGCAAGATTCTCTCTGACGACACACACTGTCTGGTGCTTCACACGGACACACTATTTTTGCATCACAGTCCCATTTAACCCTCAATATCAGGGCAGATGACGCTCTGATCCCTACTGTGAAGATTAGAAAACTGAGGCTCAGAAAAGCCAAGGTCAAACAGCTAGTGAACTGGGAGGGTACAGACTGGACTCTAGGACCTGGCCCTGTAAAGTCCCTTACAGCTTCCTCCTTAGCAAAGTGGATGTCGGCTCCCCCTCACAGCATCTCCTCTTCCTGGCACCACCCATAAGTGTCACTCTTTGGAGTCAGACAGGCTTGGGTTAGACTCCTGGCCCTGCCTCTTTCCATCAGCCTTTGAGCCTTCAGAAGAATGTTGAATGTTCTGGGTTGATTCATGTCCCCTGCTCCGAAATTTCTCTGTTGAAGTCCTAAGCCCCAGGACCTCAGAATGTGACCTTCCTTGGAGAGAGGGCCTTTGCAGAGGTAATCAAGTTATAGTGAGGTCTTTAGGGTAAGCCCCAATAATATGACTGCTGTCCTTGTAAAAGGGGAAATATGGACACAGCATACATATGGGGACAACACCATGTAAACATGAAGACGGCCATCCACAAACCAAGGAGAGAGGCCTAAATCAGATGCTTCCCTGCCAGCCCTCAGAAGGATCCACCCCTGCCAAAGCCTTGATTTCAGACTTCTAGCTTCCAGAACTGCCAGACAAGAAGTTTCTGTTGTTTAAGCCACCCAGTATGCGGTACTATGTTATGGCAGCTTCAGGAAACTAATACACTTAACATCTATGAACCTCAGTGTCTTCACCTGCAGAACGAAAATGTTAAGATGTACACTTACAGGGCTATTAGGAAAATCAAATAATAACTATGCAGAGCTCTGGGCAAGTAGCAAGTTCTCAATATACTAGTTTACGACATTAGCTAAAATGCTTTCCATGTGGTTTACACATCAAATTCTCCTTTAGAAATCTAAAACTCTGAACAGGAGGCTAAATAGAGTAAATGAACCTTAGCTTCTATAGTAGCTATGCCATTCAAGAATTAATAACCGGTGCCCCAACTCTTTCCAAAATGTACTTAAAGCAATATCCAGTACACACCCACACAGAACACAGGAATTTAAAATAACATGAAAATCAGCGGTTGCCTGGGATAAGAGGTGGAGGGTAGGGAGGAGACTGACAAATTGCTGGGGGTTGGGGGGAAGTCAAGAGAAAGATTTCTGTAGAGATGTAAATATTCTATATCTTGATTGGGGTGGTGGTTTACCTGGGTATATACATATGTCAAAAGCCATTCATGTGTATAATTAAAATGTATGAGTTTTATTATATGTGACATACTTCAAAACATTGATTTTTTTAAGTAAAAATATATGCCCATATTAAGAAAAAAAAAACTGACCCACCAAGAATCTGAAGTAAACTGGTTACTTACTTGAGCATTTAAATGTTAGTTCTAAGCTTCCTGGCTACCAAGGTAAAGGAAATAGCATACCTTACAGTGCCCTTTTTTATTAAATGAAAAAAATACATCAATTATTTAAGACAGGTGAGCTTTGTTTTCTTAAAAACTCTGAAATTTTATTAGAGGAATCCCTATATGAGAAACATGTATGGATAGAATAAGCCAGGGGTTTGGCAAACATTTTCTGTAAAAGATTAGATATTAAATAATATGGGCTTTGCAGGCCATGTGATCTCTGTCATAACTACTCAATTCTGCTGTTTTAAAATAACATGAAAGCAACCACAGATAATAAGTAAATGAATAGATGTCACTGAGTTCCAATATAACTTTATTTACAAAAAGCACAGGAGAGTTGGATTTGACCCATGCACTGTATAGTTTGCCAAGCCCTGGAATAGACAATGCACTTTTAACATTCAATTCTAAGCTGACCTGAAGTCAAATATGAATAAAATATGAAAAGTCATGAAGGTGACTCTGACCTGTAGATTTTCTATGAAAGAAAATATTAATAATTATATCAGCCAAGTCCAGAACCCATGTTAATAACAACCAAAGAAAATTTAATTTTAGACAGTTTAGAAGATTCTATAAAAGCATCTATAAAGAGAATCTCATTAAAACAAATATAAAACAAATTTTTTAAGCATTCAATTTGCATCAAAATCTAATTACACTGTTTGTTTCACCCTGAATTTCATTCAACTATCTATAACTGCATTGGCTTTTCATTGCAAAGTTGGATATTTAACTATAAACTACATCCTGCCTCTCTCTTTGTGTGTAAAATTGACAAATGTGTTGTTTTTGGATTCCAGAATTCTAGAGAAAGCCAACTTAAATGAATTAAAATGACTAATGTGTTGATTCTGTTTCCAGTCCAACAAAATGTTAATGTAAGGACCCGTGTCATATGATGCTATGTGTTTTAGTTCAAATTTAACATCAAATATTGAATAAGGCAGTTTCTGAGTAAATTACCAAGCTAAAAATATTTCTTCAGCATAGCAAGAACTCCATCTTGTTTAAGTAAATGGAAATTTAAACATCTTTGCTCAGATCAGCCTAAATAACAAATTAGAAAAATGCAAATCTCTATTATAGTCAACAGTATAGATTCTGTTTTCCTGTGGAAAATAGCACAATATCATTCATTGAGGAAAAGCATTCACTTAAAGTGATTCACCCATGACCGTGACTTCAAGCAATGGTCTACATGCAACAAACACTTAAGCAAAATGATGCTTTTCAAGGGCTCCACGTAAGTGATCACATCCAGGGTGAAGTACCATCAAGATACCACAAAACCTTGTGAAACTGACGACCCAAGCGTCTTTGAACACCCAGCTACTCCAGAGTAACCGGCGTTACTAGTTCTTTTGGAGCTTGATAATGTTTTTACAAATGTTTTCATTACATTTACGTAACATTTGGCTGAGGAGTTCCTGTAGCTATAACACACTCCTACACAGTTTTGTTTTAACTAAACTAACATTAGTTTTTCATCACGTAATATTTGAGTAATTTCTATTTCCACAGAGGCAGTAACTATTACACTTTTAAAAGCTGTTGGAAGTGTTGCAAAGACTGAATCAACGTTCATAAACATTTACCATGTACCTTCCATGAACAAGACACGAAATGTCAGGTCTTGGGTGTTCAGCTAATTCGAATATCAAACCTTTCTAGTTTTCATAAATTAATTACATTAACTGACCACCAAAGAAGAAATTTTGATAATTATCTTCAGTGTGAAAATTGGATCTATTAAGAGATTACAAAGAAAATCAGTAATTAGAGGGCCTCATCTTTCAAAAAAAATTAAAATTTTATAAGAAAGAATTTATAAATCCAGGGTCTAGAAATGGAAACTATATAGAATATATGTATTTTTGCCCCTAGGTCTAGATTCAACTATGACAGGCTGTCAGTTACTGAATATTTTTTTTCATTACCTGCCAGTTCTTTAGGAAATTTCCATTGTTTAGCAAAGGGTAATTCTGAAGTCAATAACACTTTAATAATTACATGCTAATAAATTGCTATCAGAAAAGTGACCATTACAATAAAAAGTTAACATCAACATCTCTAAGCATATTTTTTTCTTTCTATTCAATTCAATGATTTTCTTACGAAAGGACTCTCTATAGCAAGTACATATATTTAACTGCTACTAAAGATTACAGTTCCTGAAAAGTATTAGGATCTCTTAATTCAGTGTTCATGGACTAGCCTTCTCCCCACCCCAAAACTACACATTACACACAAATGCTTGGCTATGAATATATTTATTTTCCCCTGTGGAAAGGGGCCAGAGGTTTTGTGAAATTCTCAAAGGAGTATAGAATGGAAAAAAAAAAAAAAGTTAAAATTCAGTGGCCTGGATTTTTTTTCCAGGCAGAAATCTGTGAAAACATTTTGTTTGTTCCTCTGAAAGATAAAGAGAAAGAAGTATTGTATACTTAATAATTGTCTCAGAGCAGGTCTATCCATGCAATCCTACCATCTCAGTGTCAGAAGGGGGCCTTAACCTGCTCAGCACTTAATTTTCCTTGCAGTATCCTCAATGAGCAGCCCCCCAGACTATGCTTAAACACCTTTGTGACCAGCAATGCATTAGTTCAAGGAAGCCTATTCTTTTACTAGAAAGCAGGCAATTCCCCACTTGGCTCCTAATGGGTGACAAAAACAGGACAAAAGAACAACTACTTCTAAAAATCATTCATCATAAGAAAGTAATCCCCAGAGGGATAAGAATATTTGGTTCGCTGCTGTGTCCCCAGGTCCTAGAACAGTGCTAGGTACACAACAGACACTCGATAAGGGTTTGTTAAAAGAGGAACTTGTTGAATGACAGCTATTCATCTGGGTAGCATCAATAATATAAAACACTATCTCTTTTACAGCCTGGTTCTTTTGGGTTAAATTGTGTCACTCTAAAAAATGCATTGAAGTCCTAATGCTCAGAACCTCAGGATATGACTTTATCTAAAAATAGGGCCTTTACAGAAGTAATTAGTGTAGGCTCTAATCCAACATGATTTGTGTCCCTATAAAAAGGGAAAGTTGGGACACAGAGACAGACACACATGGAAGGAAGACAATGTGAAAAGACTTAAGAAGAATACCATGTGAAGACAGAGGAGGAGGCTGGTATTGTGCTCCACAAGAAAAATCTGAGTCTTCCAGAAGCTGGAAACGGCAAGGAAGGATCCTTCTCCTATAGGTTCCAGAGGGAACATGGCCCCGAAGACACTTTGATTTTATACTTCTAGCCTCCAGAACTTGGAAACAATAAATTTCTACTTAAGTCACCCAGTTTATGGTATTTTGTTATGGCAACCTGAGCAAAGTTCTACAACAGTGAATGAAAGCTCCAGAATTCATCACAAACTAGCACTGTTTTATATTCCTGACAGAGAGTCTTTTAACCTTTAAGGGGACCTTTAAATAATGGACTGTTCTTATCTGGGCACAAGAGAGCTAGGTGATGGTGCAAGGGGTGTGCTGTATTGGGTAACTCTCGTACACACTTCAAATCCTCCCAGTTGCATCTTATTCCGGGTACTACTGCAACCACTAGGTCCACACAGCATTCAACCAACTTCACACCAATGCAGCTGGATGGCCTCACCTGGCGCTGCAGTGTGGATCCCCCCATTCCTACCATGGCTTCTCTGACACTGCAGCATGGGATGCCTGCAGAAACCTGCTTGGGACTCATACACACACAACCCAAAATGCTGAGGCATTTATATCTATGGGGCCACCATGGCCTGATACAGATGGAAAACAAGGAATAAACACATTCCCCATTCCATTCAGCAGGCAGGCAGCTCTGAGACGCATTTCATAAAGCTCCTCAGACAGTCCCTTGGTACTGAGCACTAGTGGCCCACAGCATTGATCAACTCAGTAACACATCCTGGCATCACCTTTCCCTCCTTCCTTATAGAATCTACCATGGCTCACTTGTGTTCTCTGAAATTCCATCCCATATTATCTACAAATAAGCCTTTGTCTCAGGTTCTGCTTTTGGGGTCCCCAAGCTAAGACAGAAACCTTTTAAAAGTTACTACCTTAGTTTTTATAAAACTTGAATCATTACAAAAGTTTTTACCCTCCATCCTAATCAGCAGAATGCTGCTTTCTTGCAGAATTCTGTCCATTGGTTCCGGTGCTGTGCCTTGACATAAGCCAGGCTTTCTCTCTCCTGGATAGCTATTGCAGGAACTAATTTATGGAGACCTTTTCTTCCACTACTGAATAATGCGTGCTCCTGGGACATAATTTGATGGCTTTGCCAGCCCTTAGCTTGTCTGTGCTCCATCCAGAAATGAACACTATATTCTAAACATGGTCTGATCACTGGGCCTGTTTACCTTTCCTTAGAACAAACCATGAAAGATTCAACCAACCCAAGGTATAAACATCAAAGGTTGCCTATATCAGAGGCATCATTTTTGCAAATGTTAAGGGTTGCAGGAAACGTGGCATGGTAGACACTTCTCTGAGCAGCTGTAGGTAATAGAGATGCCAAATGACAATCGCGATTCAAAGCCCCATCTTCCCCCTGTGCTGCCTTCACGTCGGTGGAGAGGCACATTAAGCACGTTACTCTTGCTCTCCCGCAGCGTGGAGCACATGGTTTTCACAAGCTTGATTACGGTCCATGGCAGTTGGGTGATTGCTACTTAAGTCAGGAAGATGCCTGCTGGCTTCTCAGAGTGGGCTCCCCCAATTGTGTTTTATTAACATACAAGGAGGGGAAATTATTTCAAAAAAGACTTGATCAAGAGATATGGATTCTTACCTTATCTTTATTTCTTGGAAAAGCTCAATTAAACCCAAAGACATTTACTTTTTTCTTAACTGCTCCTTGTTCTGCCAGGTCAAAGGCCAGGTCAAAGGGAGCCTAACGTCCATAAGGAATGTGCACTTGGCCACCGCTGGAACACGCCAGGTTCGGCTTCCTTTCCTCTTTGGTTTTCACGCCCTTATTTTGAGCTAACCGAATCCCACACATCCCTACTGCTCAACTGAGTTCTAAGAAAGCACCATAAAAAAAAAAAAAAAAAAAAAAAACCACTTAGCTGCATGTTATAAACATCCATTGGCAAGTACGGGTCTTAATATGAAAAGTAAATTTAATAAAATTAAAAAGAAGTATTTCATGGAAGACAGAGTAATTAAAAGGCATAGTGTATCATCAGCAAAGCTGGGCTGGCTCCTGCAGTGCAGTGCTATCAGAGGGGGTGGCATTGCTGTGGGCTGTGCTCATTCTTCCAGGCCACTGCCATCAGCTCTCTCGAGATGGTGGTCCAGCCACCACCTTCTGGACAACTGTCATCATTTCAGCTGTTTATAGAGCTGTGGTCTGTCCAAAAAGAGTTCCCACTTCCCTTGACACCCTCACCCTTTCACACCGACCTGCTGTACGCTTTTCACTTCCTCTTTGTTCATGATGTTCACACATGATGGGAAAGGTTTAGGGCTCAATGGATGTGAGCGGGGGATGGAGGAAGACAAACCTGCTATAGTCTGTCTGTTTTGTTAAAAGTGTGGATACTGTCCACTTGGAGCACACAAAACCATGGCTTTGCATAAATCCCTTTGCTGTCCATTGGCAATTTTGTATATCACCAAAGGGCAGTCGAATGAAAGTCAAATATTTATTCAATACCCAAAGTGGCATAGAGACTGGGACAACTGTGAAACTGTCTCTCAGCAAGTTGGTTCATGGATTTAAAACTCAAGTGATTTTTCTTCCCTATTTCATACAAAGGTGCATCTTAAACTAGTTCCTTTCTACCTCTTAAGAAAAAACAGAATTCTCTCTGTGGCATACATATAAAATTGTCGACAATAAAAAGTTTAAAAAATAAATTTGCATTTTAAAAAATTAATAAATAAAATAAAATAGAAATTGAAATAAATTTAAAACTTAGTCTTAGAAACAAAACAATAGATAAGGCAACTCATGGTGAACAATACAAGGTGACAGACATCATATGTGGTGCTTCATTTTATTTCTTTGTATTCTCACAACTCTATGAGGCTGGAGTCATGGTACCTACTTCACAGATGAGGAAACTGACACGGATTAAGGATAGAGTCCAAGGTCCCATAGTTAGCAAATTGGAAAGTATCAAAGTACAAAAAAAAAAAAGAAAAAAAGAAAAGGTGTGTTTGGTTATCCAACAAAAGAGTGAGGACTCACAATCTAGGAACTGGGTATTAATAGTAGATACACATTTATGTTGCAGTCTCATTTTCCCAAGGTTTACCCATTTTAACCACACTAGTGGTTTATTGATGGGGGTGAGGAAGGCAGTTTTCTCATTTAGATGTGTCTTTCAGGTGAAGGAACCTCCATCTGTGTTTCTGTCCCTGACCCCTGGCCCCTCCCACTTCCCCTCACTTATTCCTGCCCTGGGGAAGAGGCACAACTTAATGTGATTAGGAAATCTGCCAGTGAGAACAGGTCACACACAGCCTGCCTTTCCCTCCTCTTACAGACAGCACACATCCTCTGCTGCTCTGCTGTGTGGTGCACACTTCAGCGGTAGGCTCTGCCCTCAGGGAGGTCTGGAGGGACCCACACTGATCTATTACCCTGTCTAATTCTGGTGTTCAGGATTAGAAAGCCCACCAGAACCACACATATAACCCGTGTTCTCCAATACCGTCTTAATCAATCATTAGGGTGATGTTCTAGTCTTCATGTGCCTTATTATTTGTCTTATTTCTCAATCAGCTCATAACTTGGAAGGGGAAAGTTATTTACTGGGCCCTTCGAGCCCCAACACCTCTCTCTGTGTTAATGGCCCAATCTGTGCTCACAATTCTATTGCTATAAATGGATGTGATTTAACAACACATTATTAGGTTTTGTCCCCTCAACCCAAAAGGGTTCAGAAGTTACATGATTAAGACCAGTGAGGTCTAAGAGAGACAAGACAGTGAACACCAAAATACACACACAGGAAACAAGATGCTTTTTCACTATGTCCTGGGGGTTGAATACGCCTATTATAAATTGTAATGTATACTACAAGAAAATATATTTTTTTCAGCTATATGTTATTCCTTGTTTCATTGTATCACTATAATTTTTAAAAAGCATAGGCATATCCTGAAATCCCATGCTTTGTAAAAGATTCCATTATAAGAGTAATCATTATTGAACCTTTTAGCCCAGATGTAATTTCTTACATGTTACAACAAGTTTGGCACGCATTGTGAATTTCAGCCAAGGTTGATAAAGTTCAATAACTTGGCTAACCAACCATGTGTACTACTCATTATAGAAGTAATAAATAGATTCATCAAAATGGACATGAAAAAGCCATAAGAAAATCAGATGCCATTTCCAGGCTGCCTCATAAAAGCACCTCTTGGACTTTAATACAATTTTATATGTAGTTATCACACCTACCCATCATTCAATACCAGGCCTATATAAAACAATCATCTATCCCTCTTTGCATGCTGAATAAATTCCAGTTGCAAAGGTGAATTCTCTAGTCTAGAGACCTCAAAAGTCACATCAATTCACATGTACTTATATGTTCAACTACTAAAAGAATTCACATCAAGTAGAAAGGAAATCAGACAGACATGCCTACAAATGTCATTTTCCTTCACAATATATTTGGGGTTCAGTTGCAGTGGAAATGTTTTTTCAGTAATATTTTCATTCTAATTATTTGTTTAGCCTCTCACAACTGAAAAATTTAGTAGAGAGAAAAGAAAGCCTGATTTAGATCAAGGTCATGGATAGAAGAAAGAAATCTCAGTGCATCGAATGGAAGACTCTCCTATCATCAAATGTACAGAGGTCAACAAAGCTGACCTCTAACATTTGAACATAATTAACAAAACTCCCTTTATTGGGATAACAAAACTTGAGCAACTGCATAGTTGAAAATCTAATCTCTCTCTACAGTGCTTTGCTCTTTGATGCTTCTAAAAGAAACTCAAACACAATCTCAGATGTTCATTTTCAAGGTAGCTAAAGCCGACCCTTCTCAGAAAGAAATTTTCTTACATTCAGTCAACCACAGTGAAGCAGGCTAGCATCATGCTCTGAACTAAACATTACAAGTCGTGTTTCACATTTCAGATGCTGATCTGATATTGTTAATACTCTGCTGGGTAAATAACTATTCCCTCGCTGTGTGTGAGTTTTCTCTCCACCCCAGGAGGGGAAGCCTGAGGGTAGAGTCGACACCCTCTATCTCTCAGCCAGGCCATGTCTTAATTTACAGAGAACAGTGCAGCCAGGTTTGTCTATACTGCAGCATCTGCACTGTCACAGCATTTGGACTTTTCGATGCGCAGACAACACCTCTTCTCTCTTATTCGTGCATCCCGTCTGCCCTCTTCCACTCTCTCTGTGCTATGAGCAGTGTATGTCACCAAAAGACAATTTCTTGTTTCAGCTTAATGCTTTCTTCTGAATTTTCTCTCTTGCATTCATCTGCAGAGTGGGATCACTGTATGACAATATTATAAACATCCTCATCCTTTCCTGGTTCTTTTCACATCTACCATGAAGAAAAAACATGATCAAGCTTTCTAAAACCAAAGTTACCCTCTTAAAAAGAAGGAAAATATTCCCTGCTATTAATTACAAACAGTGCCTAAATCATCACAACCTTAGCCAACTAATGTGAATTTTTAACTTAACATGAGCGAAACATTACAACAGTGGAGTGCTTTATTTTATCAAAAAGTTAGCAACTGCCAGATTCTTCCAAGAGCTTAAATACCATGATGACAGATACTGATGTACAGAAAGATTAAAGTAAAATATAAAGCTAAACAGAGAATAAAGATGTGAGCCAGAGATGTACTTTGAAGAACAGAAGTAACGAAAAAAGAAAAATCTCATACCAATTGTCATGATGAAAAAAAACAGTTAAGATACTAAGAAAAGAGGGTTTAATGGTTCCCGAAAGACCCAGAGAACAGGTAAAATTCAGCAGGCATTATAAGAAAAGTGTGCGCAGAAAATAGTCTTTGAAACGTCCATGCTATCATTT
This sequence comes from Macroglossus sobrinus, assembly GCA_004027375.1. Taxonomy (NCBI): domain Eukaryota; kingdom Metazoa; phylum Chordata; class Mammalia; order Chiroptera; family Pteropodidae; genus Macroglossus; species Macroglossus sobrinus. Next base: position 13,007 of record PVKZ01005682.1, read on the forward strand.
ACTGCAATGCCCAGGATTAAAAATGTGGTTAAATTTCTAAATAAAGACTTCTGATAACTATCCAAAAATGCTATCAATACTAGCAGACAGTTACCTAACACAGGCTTGAAAAGAAAGCCATACTGCTAGCTTGTTCATGTTGAAATCCAATATCAATATTTACACAAATAGGAAAATCAACATTAACTATGTTTGCTGTTTCTTATTTGTCACAAGAGTGCATTCTGCCCACCAAAATGAAAACACACGCAAACAGAGCTATATACTATAAAGCCATTCTAAAAGAAAACAGTCAAGGAACGTTTAAGAAAGCACGTATGGCTCCCTAATACTGGTTCAAGACCCACAAAATCTGCTAGGAGGATGGAAGTGTTCTATTGACCGTACACTTGGAGTCACTTATTTCTACATGTGATGACTCTGTAATGCTTCGCTCCCTTCCCAGCCCAGCTCAGCTCAGACTTCCAAGTGTACCCCGCTTTCATAAGCTGGTGTCCCTACGATCAGCCTCCCATAAGGCACAGTCAAGAAGTTTTGGTCACTCAACTTTTATATTCATTCAAAACCATCAGCATTTCTTCTTCAGGGGACTGTTGGAAATTATTTCACTTTCAGGTTCTTCTCTGTGGACAGTTTAAACAGAACACATGATATTTAGAGCCTTTTTAAAAATATCCTTTAATAAGTTAAACATGAAATTCTTCAATTCAAACAAGACCGAGTTTTCTAATAACTAAAATACAAAATCTAGAAGCCACTACTCCTTAAAGACTGAGTGTGCCATGCTAAAATTTAAAAATTCTGAAAATTAGCTAATTTTTAATTCTTACATAATAGGTAATAAATAGTTTGCTTGGACTAGAGTCAAACAGTGCCCAAATATGTTACTACTTTCCCTGCAGCTCAAAAGAATGTAAAATCTGAAGTTTAAATTGTGATTCTCCACTTCATGTTCAAGGCCTGTGCTTTGCAGCTGCTGCCCCATTTGAGGAGCTGGGAAATGGAATGGAGCAAAGAAGAATTATGGCAATTATAAAACCTTGCTGGTATACATTGTCAGATTAATAACCAGCATTAGCAAAGCTCAGCTCTACCGTCAGCAGCGTTAGGAAAGAAGAGCTGAGAGCTCCAGGGCTAAGTCAAAACCCAGAGCAAAGCACAGAAGCAAGCTACAGAAAAGCCAGCCAGAACTGTAAAAGAAATCTGTCCATGAGAAAAAAAAAAAAAAAAAGCAAGTGTGCCACTTAAACTAACCGCTAATTTTTGCACGTACTATCTGAATAGCATTGAACTGCTTAGACTATAAGCATGAACATCAAAAGACATGGCATAAGCTTTAAAAAAAATCATAATACAGCTGCATGCCTATTACCACAAGGCAAGCAATGGAACTGTAATATAAATTAGCAAATCCACACATTCCTCTTCAAGTGATAGTGACTTCTCACTCACCCTGTGCCTACTGCAGGTTTTGCCTTCCTTTATGGTTACTCAGAAGATGTGTAAGTGCAAATGAAGCTTAAGAAAAGTCAGAGACTAATAGTAAGACACACACACACAAAAAGCATCAGTTGAGATAGCAAAAGTTCTTAATTTACAAGAACATATTTGGCAATTCATTTGCAGATATCGTCCCAAGAATTAGGGCGGGGGAGCGGCGGGAAGGGGCTTTAATATCACGTACTTTTAAATACAAATAGAAAAATACAGAAATAATTAGAAACTACTCAGAGGTATACATGTATACAGGGGGAATGTATGGTTTTAAAAAAATTATACTATAAAGAACAAATTTAAGTGTTTTCTAGAAACACAGAGATCAAGTTGCTAATATTTTGGTTAGTATGTAGCTCCACAAGGGCAAGGACCCTGGCTGGCACCTAGAACTCGGAAGTCATTAAATGTTTGTTGACTGCACAAATGACCGAATAAAGGGCGAGTCTGTGGCTGTGAGCCGGCCAGTCCACGCTCTCCACACAGCCCTCACTGCAGACCTTAAACCAGGCTCTACACTCAAGTCTCCAAAAGGACCGGGCACATGATAGCAAGGACGTGGTCAGGTAAAATACTCTGGCCTGTCTGTAGGGAAACAGCCCGCAGGGGTCAGCGTGACTCAGCATCAGTACAATTCCCCTTGGCAGGCACAGGGACCCAATGTTCCCAGTTTTTCTGGATTTTCAAGACTCAGAAATCAAGATCACTTTTAAGTAAAATATCCTGATTTCAATATGTCAAGTACTAAACCAAAACAAAAAATACTATCAGCCATTGTTGTGTGGACCAAACAAACTATCAGGGGGCTAGACCTAGGCTACAGAACCCAGTTTGCCTCTATTCCTGACCAAATGGCAGGAGGAACGAGCAAGCATGAAAATGTCCCCGGCCCTTAACCATTATCACATGGTACCAAGTCACACAGTAGCAATACACTGAAAGTTCCAGACGTGTATATATAATCCCACCTCAAATTTAAACTGACGGAAATGAGGCACTGAAAGAGCTGCTCCCAAATTCAGAACATTGAGGCACGCTAAACCAGACTTTGTCCAGACAAACTCACCCCAAAGAACCAGTTAGGAAGGGAAGAGGTGGAGTATGGACAGAAGTCTTTGATGCTACCAAGGAAGGAGTTCTTGGAGATAATCTATCACCTTCCGTCTCAGGCTGAAGATTGGTCCCTGAGGCAGACCCACATCTTAATTCTTGGAACCTGTGAATGTCACCTTATAAAAAAGGACTGTGCAGATGTGATTAAGATGAGCGTCTTGAAAAGTGGAGATTATCCTGGATGCAGGTGAGCCCTAAAAGGAAGTGTACAGGGCTCCTCCTAAGAGGGAGATTTGACTAAACGAGAAGGTGATGTGATGGTGGAAGCAGAAAGTGAGTGATGCGCTTCAAAGGTACGGGAAAGGAACACAAGCCACAAAACACAGATGGTCACTAGAAGCTTTGAAACAGGCAAAGAAATCGATTCTCCCCCACAGTGATTAAAGGAGCCAACCCTGCCAACACCTTGACCTCATAAGGTCCAATGAAACTAATTTTGGACTTCTTACTGCTGAAGCGTAAATGAATAAATGTGTGTTGTCTTAATAAATAAGTGAACGTGTAAAGTACGTGTGAACGCGAGATACACGTGCGTGCACTGGGGTACATCTAAGAGTTCCAGGATAATGACCCGCATACACTACTGGTTTCCTCTTGCTCCCTGCCTGGTCAGGCCAACAGGCAATAAAAAAGAAACACCTGGCAAGATACAACTGCTAGACGTGGTAGAAAAAAGGCCCTCACGAACAGAGACCACAGCTCCCAAGTCACCTCTTCAGGCTGAAATAATGGTAACTATTGCCAAAACTCTGCCTCTGTTCTCTGAGACGTTTCCCTGTACCGATGTGCTACAGCGCTCTCTACCTTGCCAAACACTCAATCTGGTAACTGTGCATGAACTTAGAATTGAAACTTCCTTCACTAATAGATAAAGTTGTAATGGCACTGGCTTTTTTTTTTTTTTTGTAATGCCAGTTGGAATGTAATGATGATCTCTCGGTTGATAGAAGCTTCTCAAACTGAATTCGGCTGCTGAATTTAGAAGCCATGGCCACCCTGCTGCACAACACAGCCATGCAGAAAAACTGAAGGCAGTCAGAAGACGTTATAGTGAAAGATGCAAAAAGTTAAGATTTCATCCTTATAGCCATTGGCGGCTGACACAGCAGACTCTCTTCATTTGAAAGAGATTGATTATTTTCATTCTTTTGCTTCGTGTGATCACCAGGAAAAGAGTTTCCAGAATCAAGATGTTGCTGGCAATTTTGTTGATGTCATAAAATCAAACAGTACCCAGTTCACTCTTTCTGTTTACATCTGTATTAGCAGTACATTGAAAGCAGAGGTAAGGGCCTGAGCAGAGGAAACTTAAGGCAGCCAGGAAGAAAATGTACTAAGAACCGACATTTGCACCTATGTAACCCCAGGACAACTACAACCCGAGGCTATTTCTGCCTCCGAAAGTTTCTGCTCCTCAGTATCTGGATAGAGTCATAGCTTGTCAACTCTGGATGGAACAGCATTGTTAAATTTTTTTAGACATCACCACCAAATCACTGCCCAATGCACAACAAAGTTACTTGATGTCTGGTTACTTTATGAACCCTCGAGAAGGTTCTTGCAGAAACCACTCAGCATAGCCTAGCAAAAAAAAAAAAAAAAAAAAAAATGTAGAGATCCTCTTTTACCCTGGCCATTAAGAAATTAAATCACTCTCTTCCTCCCTCCTCCATCTTCTTCCAAATCTAAAGCCTCCCACTGTAGGATTCTTCTGTCTGACAACTTAGGTTATTTTTCCCCAACTGCAAGCAATCATAGAGCACTCTCTCCATTACTACATTTGCACATTACTATATTTTTGTTTAGTTGATCCTTACAAAATATTAAGTGACAGGAAGTATTATTCTCTTGATTTCACAAATGAGGAAAGGCTCAAAACAAGTTAAGTGACTTACTTGCCTTGGGTCACGTCAGTTAATTGCAACCTGTCTCAGAGGCCAGTCTTTTGCCTAACAGGTCCCAATAATCTCAAATAAAACTCATTATACATTTTTTTTTTCAATTACAGTTGACATTCAATATTATTTTCTACTCCATCTTGACCATTTTAAGTGCTGATAAAATTCTATTCGTCAAAGACACATTTTTCAGTATAATCAAGTAAATGGGACAGCAAAGTCAGACATTTATACTTAATATACCAGGTGTCTTTATAAATCATCCATCACAAACTCGAGAACATGTGCTGATGCCAAATTCTCACCATCATATCTTGATGCATTCAATTATGGTTTTCCTTCCTTGCCCCCCAGCCACCAAGTTTAATGTATTTTTTTCTTTCTTAACTGTAACAACCCTGTCCTTTTTTTAAAAATTGATTTTTTTGTGTGAATAAAGCTAATACCTAATCTCCAACCAAAGAATATCTAAAATGTTTCCACTAATACTAAAAACAAGTCAATGCCTAAAACAGTTACTTATAAAAGGTCATTTTAGGACAAACTCACTATGATACTATGGCAGCCATTTGAGGATCCAAGAACCAGCAAGCTAGAAAAATATCGAACTCATTTCAGTAACTGGATCTCCTCGCTGCCCATTCCTGAAATGACTACCGTTTATTAAGTGCCTGCAACATGGGGCGGTCAACTCCCTAGTCACTCTGGAGTTCCCATCCTTGCAAAGTAGGAAAACTGTCCACGTTTCATAGACCTGGAACACGAGTTCAGAGGAGGAATGTAACCTGCCCCCAGTCACACAGATGGGACGTGGGTAGGCCAGGTTCTGAAACTAGGTCACGTCTGCTTCCTGAAGTCAGTACTCCTTCTCCTGCACCCTGCTGCCTCTCCAGATAGAAACCCGCCACCTTTCAAGCTTCCCCTGTCAGCAGAGCTATTTTCAGCAGTGGTACAATTTCACCATGCAGGAGCCAGGCTCATGAAATGAGATAATGCATAGAAAAGCTCAGATGAGTTGTCACTGTCATTAATAGAAGATCTGGGGGAAATCTGCAGAACCAAAACCACCCAATGTTGCCTATTGTGTTACCCTGGGACTCGAACACCGCTGTAAGCTGGCCAACACTGCGTTTGCCAGGGTGCTCCCTCCTTAAATGCAGGTATTAAACAGCAGTGCCCATGATCTGAGGTGTAGCTGGTGTGACAGATAAGACATATGCTTGGAAATTTTTAGTGAAGCAGACTGGGGAGTTAGGCCAACTTCTTTCCCATGAATATCATCTTGCTCACAAGATTAAATATGCACTTAAAAAGACACTTTGAGATAAATTAACTTCTAAAAGAAAGGAACATTTTGAAAATTAAATTATACTACATGAATCAAGCAATCAAGTAGCAATCAATACATATCCAATAGTTACGCATGTAAAATGAAAAGGCAATTCATAAGAGTACATACAAATAGCCAAATACATGAAAAGCTGATCAATCTTACTAATAGAGACATGAAAATTAAAGTGATACTTTTTAAAATCTTAATTGCCAAGGTCGGCAAGGATGCAGGGTAAACGGGCGTTCAATTGGTACAGGCTTCCAGGGGTGTGGTCTGACAAAACAAATCAGGATATTAAGTTTAGGAACAAACCCCTGGATTCAGCAATTCTACTTCCAGAAAAATAAAACTAGAGAATAGTCATGAATGGGTAAAAACATTTAATTACAAAATGTTCATCTCAAAAAGATGAAATCAACCCAAATGTTCCAGTAGAGAATGGTTAGAACAACATAAAATACTATGCAACCACTTAAGATGTAGAATATTTAATAGCAGAGAGAGATGCTCACTAACCACAAATAGAAAAATTACAAAAGGGAAAAATGCTTAAACTCATATATGCTAAATGTTATTTCTGGCTGGTGTGTGACTCTTTTTTCTTATCAGAATTTATTTTTATTTTTACTTATCTGCATTTTCTAAGTTTTCCACAAAGAAATCATGTTTTTTAACAATAACAATTTTAAATTACTTCAATAAGAAGGCATGTGATGCTAATCCAGCCTAACACCTAGCATAAACATGAATTTGGCAAAGGCTGGCTCCTATTCCACTGTAATTCTTCCCCAACACCTAACACTGATGTTACAGTAACACCAAAGGGGAATTGGGTAGAGAAAGTGTCAGTGGACTAACTCATCACTGCCTAACAGTTGAGATCATACCTGCCTGGATCGTCCCGACAGACACCACGACCTGGCACAGAGCAGGCTTTCATAAATGTGTTAAATTCTCTGATTTCACACAGACTGGATGAGCTGCTGGGGAAGAGCTTGGTCAGGACTGCGTACTATTCCTCGGAACAAGAAGCAACAAGTAGAATGGAGAGGGCCCCACACGTGCAGTTCTCTGCTCTAGAGCGGTGGGATCTTACGTCAAGTTTCCTCACCGTTCTGTGCTTTCATTCTTACACTATTTCAAGATAGCTATGAGCACTGAGGTTGTGGTGAGAAGACAATGTGTACAGAACCTTTATAAATTCTAAAGGGCCATCAATACAAGACAATCTTATGGTGATCAATAAATACCAATCTGGAATAATTAAGCACATTTTAAAGGTAGAGATGAAAATGAAAAATGTTTTATTAGTTTTAAATCAGTTTCCAGACAACTATACAAGAAACTTCTTTGATTCTAATTCTGTTCCGATTTACATGATATGATTTGTTCATACAAACAGCCTATCTCTATCTACCTTGCTAGTCAACCTAGCCCCCAACCTAGGGAAAAATACTGAAACACTGGAATGAGTTTCCTCCCCCTGCCCTATCTCACACATAAAGTTTCTCTCTCCCTTCCCTCCTCTCTCTTTTTCTCTCTCTCTCTTTCCCTCGAACATGCACACAACCTTAGATCTCCTCTCAGACTAGTGAGGAAACCTCAAATTGCTTTCAGAGATTACACAATCTGAATATGGTTTCTAAGAATCCAGAAAACAAAGCAGCACAGCCTAGTAAACAAATAACTCACAGATTTAAAACAATCATATTCAAATCATGTCAAACAAGTCTTTAGGCTTGTGTAAAGACTGGCACTTCATGAAGCATAGTGTTATTAAGCCAAAGGAAGATAATACATTTAAGCCCGGGTAGCTCAGTCAGTAGGGCCTCAAGAAGATAACACATTTAAGCAAGAAACTCAAGCTTTTAGAATTTGCTTTTGATCAATCTACCAGAGCCTAAATTGAAGAGCTCTTTGCAAGAAGGCCTTCCTATTGACCCCCAAATGTTATTCTGGAAAAGGCTCAGGACTCATATGAACAGTTTGTGTATATGCTACAAAGAGTGCAAGAAAGGACATGGGCCACGTCATACTAAATAAGTGACTTTCAACTGTCAGTATGCCTTTTAGTATAAAATCTGTAATAATTCCGAGAATAGCCATCTAGTTTTAACAATTTTTATTTGATAAACAATGAACGCATCAGCAAAGGAATGGCCAAAATATCTTTACTCTGGTGAAACAGTTTTGCAGTGTTACAAGTATATTCACAACACTTTCAGGCCCTCTCATTTTCAAAAGAGAAAATGTAAGCTGCTGAGAAAAAAATATATAAATGAAAGTATGTAATACGGCATAGTGCATTCAGTGTGTCCCCATTTAAAATCTGTAAATAAGCAGTTTTATAAATCCAAAGTATTTCCTTTTCTGGGCCAAATTTCTGTTTGAGAATTGAAGCATGCAATTAATGGACTGTCTCAAACTTTAGTTACAGAGCTAAAATAAAAATTACCCTCCTTAAGATCTTGTATGCGCAGAGTACTGGCTATTTGCTTTATATTAAGTATTTGGTTCAATATGGCCTCATTTAAGAAACATATGCAAGCCCAAAAGGACACATTTTCTTCTAATATAAGAACATATCATTAATAAATAACCTAATTACAATAAATTATATAATACTGAGTAAGGCTAGGGTGTCAGCAGTAGAGGAACTATATTCTTAGAAAAAAGTATAATATCACCAAAGCATTCTAAATGAACCTTAAACAGAGGCATTAATATTTAAATATTATAATTTCCACTTAGAAATAAAATCATTATTGATAGGCCAGCATGCTCAAAACCAATAATGTCATGAAAACACATGCCCTTGTGTAATTTGGCAGAACGGGCTGCTCCCTGAATACAATGGACCTTTTTATTAAATGGATCACTTCATTTTTGGCATTTCATACAAAAAAAAAAGGCAGGGAAAGAAAAAAAAACAAATATGACACTAGAAACAGTCTTCAATTTGAACTCTTTCACCAAGAAGTACTAGAAAAGTAAAAGGCATTATTTAACAAAAATGAAAGCAAGACCAGCTGAGAGGAAGAAAACTAGAGATGCTACTGCTTTTGTGTAACTCTATCAAAGGGCAACAGAGCCATCTAGTGGAGAAAAAATATAAAGATTTCTATTTTAGGTTAATTTACAGAAAATATGTAGAATCCTTTCTTTCATTAACAATTACTATGTAACTGTATTGCGTCAAAGCAAGAGACCAAATTACTGAGACTGGGTATTAAATAATTTCCAAATTTTCAAACCTTACTAAATACTTGTAATTTCAATTTAGGGTAGAAATCACATTATTAAATATTCTCTTCAAGTTATGATTTTGAACCATTTTATTATTGAACAATAGCTTATATAACCCTCATCTTTTATGCTGAAATGATAACAAAAAAATTAAAATGTAAACCTACCTATAAATATGAAATTCAACTGAGTTCATGAGACCAAAAGGTTTCAGTTGAGACGAGGTGTATATATACATATATTATTTATACATCATTCTCTATAATTTATTAATATTTTTAACATTTTAATATGTGAAAATTATGAAATGAGGCTCATTAGAATATTTCAGTTGGTCTCTCCCTTTAGAAACGTATATAACTTTTCAAATACTCTAATCATGTATATTCAATGTCTAAGAATATTAAATGTAAAATGGTTGTTTAATTCATAAGGTACTAATTCTCAATTTCTATGCAATATCGTATAAAGACTTTTTCTAATATTTTCAAAAAATCTCAATAGTTTCAGAAAATTTCTAAATCATTTTACTTACATACAGGAATGTTTTACATGAGTGTTCACAAATGTTTTTAATTTAAAATGAGAGTTAAAATTCCCAAAAGGTTAGATTATTTCAGAATTTTTTCTTCTACTTAATGAACACTGGGTTCTTTAAAAAAAGACAAATGCCAAGATCTCACTAGTTTAAGTCTTGTTGACAGTTGGAAAGGAAATTGTAATCAGGCATTTCAAGATCCCAAGTGTAATGATCTCACATAAATAAGTTTTACCATGAAAATAACGTTAGCTTATAGCCTCTGATTTATTGGATCTTCTCCAATAACTGAAAACAAAGTCAATAGCATGGTTTAGTCTAGAAGGTAAAGTTCAGTAACACTAGGTGTGAAGAAGAAAACTAGTTTATAAATGTGAAGTGCAGCTTTAAAATCTTAGAAATACACTTTTCTAAATGAAGAAAAGTAATATTCTTGTATTACTGTAGAACTGTAGAATTTACACCAGATATGAATTCTTCATGGTGATGATTTGTAAGATAAAAATATGGCACCTATACTTCACACTGTAATTGGGACACATGATTTAGGAACAAGACCCCAAGCTTTAAAAAATTAGCTCCCTAAGCCAAAACCACCAGATTCAAAATTATACTCTAACTTGGGATTCCTGCATGAAAATATGGTGCCTTCATTTGTTTCAAGGTGAACAAATTTAGGGGTGGCTTTGACAGCCTGAGTATGTACTTTTTACATCTCAAAATATATAAATTTTGATATTTAAATGTATGTATATATAAATATACACACTAACATGCATATATGCATTATATATATATATATATATATATATATATATATATATATATATATATATAAATATATAATCCCTGTAATAAACCTCCGGGAAGTGATTATATAACACAAATATTAACAGAAAATTAAGTGTCATTCTTAAAATGCATTTTTGTGGTATATACCAAGGTGGCTAGCGCGTATGTGTTCAGGGATAAAAAAGAAAGTTTTGTTTTTGTTAATGGATCCTCTGGCTCAAAAACCAAAACCAGACCAGGTTATTCCAGATTTAAAGTTACATTTAATGCAGCACAACATTATAAAGTTTCAAAAGATGAAAGAAACTTTTTATCCTGACTAAACTCTGAAAGGGATTAAAAAATTAAATTTTATCTACTACTGTTTTAAGATTGAAAGAAGAAAGTTTTATCATCATTACCAATGAACATTAGACTAAAAGTATCTAATTTGCTCATAACTGTTAATAATTTTTAAATAAAAGTTTGAAAAAAAACTGGATTTCACTCCTTAAATATGATGACAATAAATCAGTCTGCTCACTGAAGTGATCTGCATGAGTTCCAGCAAAAGTCCCACTAACAAGAAAATGAAGACGGTAGGTGCTGCCCCCCATTTAGGTACTGAATTAACCCATTAGAAAGATCTTGCCTTTGATGAGCACATGTCAGCCCCCAGATTCAAGAAGGCAACATTTTATACAGAACTATTTATTTTCAGAGCCAAACCAGCTTCACTGACAGGCTACATCTAGAAAAGAAGCTATGGGATCTTCCATAATGGAAAATTCCCCAGCCTAAAAAATTCCCTCTCCTGAGACTTCATAATAAGATTTGTATTTAAAGATCACCATGTTGAAGTCATTTCCATTCATTTTTACCAAATCAGGGCCAATAAGCCCCTAAATCCAGATAGTCGTGAAACACCTGCCTCTTTCTGCTCAGTGCTATGTTGACCACCAACAGAAATGAATTCCTCCCTTGCCTCTACTGGTTAAGCAGTCGGGACTGTGGGGTTCCGGGCCTCTTGGTCTGCTAGTAGAAGCTTTGGGTGAAGAGATGACTTCCCCCTGGATACTGAGATGCTGATCTCCACACAGAGAGGTCCACAAGCTACAGCTTTCAATCTACAAAGGTCTTCGGATTCAGAACGCTGGTTAAACAAAGGTCAAGGAGAGAAGAGTGTTAGTTTCTGAGGAGGCAACATCCTAATGCTTGCAGCTCCCTAAAAATGGGGGGAACAGAGGTGAGGCAAAGGGTGCAGAATATTGGTAGGACATCCCCAATAGTTATACATGATGTGTTGAGATAATATTCCTGTGACCTGGGGACATCCAATTATCTAACTTTCATCTAATTGTGCCCAATTTAGAGAATGTTGGGGTTATCCTACTTTGAAAGTGACTGGATCATCTAATGCAGGGAATGGAACACTTTTTCTGTAAAGAGCCAGATAGGAAATATTTTAGGCTTTGCAGGCCATATGGTCTCTGCTGTAATTACTCAATTCTGCTAGTAACACAGAAACAGCCACAGACAAAATAGAACTAAATGGGCATGGCTGTGTTCTAATGAAACTTTACTTACAAAATCGGGCAGCAGGTCCAATTTAGCCCATTGGCTGTAGTTTGCCAACCACCAATCTAGACAGCTGAATCCAGTCAACAGTGATAGCCAGCTATAATCTTTTAAGTATAAAAGATCTCATGAACTCATAATGCTTTATTCTGGCATTTCTTCAGAGTCCTCCTTCTCCCAAAATTACCCTGATCTTTTTGAGTTGAATTAATTACAAGTCCCTCCAAATTGTCTTTAATCAAATAACAAAATCAAATAACAAAAACTCAAAATATAGTATCTATATCACAACCAGGGGAGGAAGACAAGATAAAAATCTGCTGAGAGGCAATGTCCTAGTATAACCTAAAGGTCATCAAGGAAAGGTGTCCTCTCTCACCACCTGACCATCCCCTTCCACAAAAGCCTTACCAATAGCAATTTCAACAAAGCAGTGCCTTGTGGAGAATTTAAAAATAAATCACTGGAAATACCAGATTTGTACATCCTCTGTAAAGAAAATTAGATTAGCTATGTTTTCAGTCATGGAGTCGTCACTCTCAAATACTGGTATGTTTTGTTTCATCCCACTCTGCCTCAAAGAAAACAGACATTCATAAGACTAAAGAATGAACAGCTAATACATAGAAAACAGGCTTCCCTGAGTGGCAAAAAAAAAAAAAAAAAAAAAGTGAACACCAACACCATTAAAGCTTTGACAGAAGATGACTTTTGAATGCCAGAAGTCTTGGAACCGAAGATGCCTGATTCACTCTGCATTCAGCCATTTGATTTGAAATGGGCAGAAATAGAGTGGTGATAGCAATTTATAAATTGGCATATTTCATAGTGCAGTAGAAGGGAGGACTTTATCTAGAAGCCACAGCCTACTTGGGCAAGGGCCCTTTCTAAGGCAGCCACGCAGGATATAAAAACTAACTTAGTTATGACAAAAAGCCATGTGCCTATCTTCAGGCTCTTTTCTTCAAGCCTGATACTGCTGCAGAGCGAAAGTTATTTGCAAGGATTTGACTGCCTGGAATGTTCAGTATGATACTATTTCAAAAACTAAGAATAAAAATCTTCAGCACTCATCTAGATTTATGCTTCTGAAGACTGGAGAGGGAAAAGAGGGTGGCATGACAGTGATAAAGGCAATGTCTGAGGGAAGGTTCGAGCTGGGGAAATAGCAGGGGGTGTTTGAATAGAAAGAGCTGGTCACCCTAAGACCTTCCCCAACATCCCTTTCATCCTGAGCTTTATGATTTGCCACCATATCTGACTGGACCACAGACACCTACTTGTGGTGTCCACAAAATGGATTATGGACATGAAGAAAGAAAAGTCTTCAAGGAGAAGTGGGAGCTATGAAGAGGCACAGAGTCTGGGGCTTTCCTCAAAGAGGTTCCAGGTCCATTCTGATCAACAATGCATTTATCCTCCATGCTTCAGAATCCTCTCCTCCTTCCTAATCATGATTAAATATCTCACTCAACACAGCTCCTTGTATATTCTGCAACTCTATTAGTACTGGATAACAATGCCATAAGCCTGATGTTGCAAATCCTCAATAGTGCATTAGCCATATCTAAAGGTCTATTATCTGATGTCAGAGCAAAAAATAAACATGCAGAAAATCAGAAAATCATTGGTAGACACATATCTTACTAAGAAAAGCCAGTCTAGCCAGAAGATTAAGGGAATGAGATCTTTTAGTTAATTTTCTGGTTAAATGAGAGTTAAATAAAAAGAGATATTTTACTTAAGTCCTCAAGTCCTTATTTTTTCTTAGTTTTTCTACACTGTATTGATCAACACCCTCACATAACAGTAGTCAACACAATCAATACAACATATTGTTTCCTGGATGACTGAGATCTAGCCATTATTTTTAATATCAATGTCATCAGTTTTGATTATCAATGACAATTATACAAAATTTACTCCAAAACAGAAGTTCAGAAAATTGGAAATGGGCTGCACATATTCTGAGCCCAGGATGAGGTCTGAGAGCTGATTTTAAATAAACTCCTTTCAATTTAAAAAAAAGTTTCCACTTGCTTCTTTGCCTTCAGAGACTAGTACAGTTAAATACCTTATACAATAATTAATCCTCTAAGAATGTGTTTTCACCTCCTGTGCTTGAGCTGATGATCCTAGAGAATGTTTCTGGAGGTTCAAAAAGGGGGTCACCAAAGATGAAGAAAGAGAAAGAAGAGTACAGGCCATGCACGTAAGAGTAAGGAGGCAAAGCTTACAAAAGAGAAGGCCACCAAGGGAGGCACGCTGAGGAGCTGGGAGCAGTCAAAAGGACAGAGAGAACTTGCCAGAAGACAGCCAAAAGCAATTCCATTTTGTGTCTCCATAAATGAATCTGAAGAAGCATATACTTACTCAAAGCAGTTCGTTTTACAGATTCAGAGATTGATGTAAATAGACCAAAACAAAAAAAGAATAAAATTGTATACATAGTTATTGCACAAGCACCTGCTTTCCCACTATTTCTTTAAAAGCCCATGATGCTGAGGGAAGAACAATTCCTCAAGCCATCTACCTCAAGATGGTCACTATGGTTAAACACAAGCAATTAAGAATATTAATTCAGAAATTAAAGTGAAGAGTAATTTCCCAACTTTATAAAGAAATAAGGTCCTATACCCAAAGGGAAATGATATTCTCAGTGACCAACTAAAACCTGCAGTATCCTTTGTTCCAATATCATAATACACTGTTATTCCCCGATATTCCATTACCAATTTCAGTTTGAATAACCTAGGTAACTGGAATATATACATACACCACACAGATCAGGTCAGAAACTCTTAGACGGAAGCTGTTGTCTCTGATCCCTGAAAACCAAAATAGCCATGATCTTTTGCTGAGTGTTATGCTTTCAGAGAATTCAAGGTCAGTCCCTCCATAGCCTTCCCATAACACTAGGATTTTAAAAGAGAGCAGTATTTTAACTAAACGATAGCTGAAAAAATTGTAAATACATTTTTAAATTAGAGAATCACTATACCAGATTTCATTACAGCAGTCACAAAAAAATAAAAATTTTAAGTTAATGGCCTACCTATTCCTGAATTAGCTCCAGTAACCACAACCACTTTGCCACTGAAATCCCGGCCCTGGAGAATTTCCATGGCTGTGGTGCTGCCATCGTATCTCTGTCTGGTGGTTGGCTTTGTAGGATTATCATCCACAGTAAATGCCAGTCTTGGGTCCAAATAGGTGGTTCTTTTATTTATGTGGCTACAAAGAAAAGGAGAAAGCAGTAAACCGACAGCAGTGAACCTAAACATTTATAAACATGAGATAATGTCATAGTTTAGGCTAGGCAAACCCCATTTTTCATGTACTAAAAAGGTGTATTCTTAACCCCAGAAAGAAATTAAGTCCATTAAATCTAGCTTCTGGCCTTAAGAAAGATTACATTCCTGCCTGGAAAGATCGTCATCAACTCCTTTCCTTCATAATTGCCAATAAAATACACTGTAATGTACAGTAAGTATTGCCTTGTACACCCTTAGATATCAAAAGAGACGGCTTTGAGTTTGTTTGTTTTAAATTCATGTCAATGTGGCTATAAAATCTGTCACATTATTTTCAGTAGATTTCAATTAAACCTCTTGGCCCTGTACAAGGGCCTAAGAAGATTAGCAGGGAAGCAGAAAATTCAAAATGATAAAGCATCTTAACAATAAATATGAAAATGAACAACTGCTAAAATTCTAATGATTTTCATTTTAAGACTACTCATACCTCCTACAAGCACTCTAGTTTTGATTTAAAGTTAATCTAAATCTTGTAGAAACAATATTAAAATATACTGGTACATATAGATTCATAGGTTACTCTCTATGTAACAGAATTTACTGTTTACATTTTAAATGTATTCTTGAGATTAAGACCTCAAAATATCTTAAAAATTATTAAGAACTCTCCAGAAAGAGATGAGATTTCATGTGTAATGTGTATATGTGTGTATATAATTATATATAGTTTTTAGTCTATACTCCTCATCCTATAGATACTACAACCCAAGAATAATCTCACTTCTTTTTAATCATAACCACACCTACCAGATAAGCATTTTGACTCATGTCATACAGAGATGACAGGGCAGTGCTATGCTGGAGACAGTTCACACCGGGCTGCAAGAGCCCAGCTCCTCAATGACTTCACCTTGGGAGCTTGGAACAGGCTGTGGTGAAAGTATTTACAGTGTGGAAATGAATCTGGGCTTTTTCCCCTAGAGAGCTGTTCTTAACCATTTGCCAGCACACCACTCTAACAGGCTCAGGGAGGCAAGATAACCAGCCAAGGGCCAGCTTGCCTCCCGTGGGACACTGTGAAGATTGAATGAACTAACACTACAGGTATAAGGTGACTGGAATCATGCCTGGTTCACACTATGTGCTACACAGGTGGTTTCTATGGTTGCTATCAAAACTTATTCTAAGCATAGTTTTAGAGACAAGGATGCTCAAAACATTTACAAAGATGCCCAATAATAGGAATTTTAACAACATCAATGCCCAATAGGTAATTTGATAAAGTATGATATATCTGTACATAATAATTCTCTGTAGCCAATAAAACATCACCTTCTTGAAAAATATATAAGGATATGAGAAAATGCTCATGAAGATATCATGTGGAAAAAAACAGGCTACTAAACAGTTTAATCAGTACATTCCCATCTTTTTAAGAAAAGTGTGTATGTAGAAAATATACTGGAAGAATAAATGCAAAAACTGTTAAAAATAGTTTAACTGCTGATAAGATTATAGTTATATACTGTCATATTCTTCTTCAACGAATATCATTTTTATAGTAAAACTTGTTAAAAAACAAAATGGCTGAGGAAAGTTTCCATGTAAACACTTACTCAACAAAATACACTTGTCCATTCTCATCAGTTTCTTGTTCCCATCCATATGGCATATCTGAAACACAGGAAAGACTGATAAGTCTACACATGGCAGTGGTGGGGTGAACTGAAGCCCAGCCCCCTGGTCAGAAAAAGAGATGCCATGCCCTTTTAGCCCTGCCCCCTAAGCCTATCCCACTAGACCAACAGCGATCACTTTGCCACATTTAGGTAATGTGATACTTTCAGAAGACTCATTATCCCAACTGGCCTCCACATTCCTGCCTCTTGCTCAAAAATAAAACTCTCTTTTATTCCTGATTATTCTTAAACATTCCACTCAGCTCCTGCTTTTGATGAAAACCTTACTGGTTGTTCCAATCAACGTTAATTCTCCCTTGAAAGAATTCACAGAATGCATCTTTACCAACACCATTTGTATACTGACTCATGACGCCTCTTATACAGTGCTATAGAAGTTTCATTTTTCTTCCAGGATACATATTCTCTCTCTCCCTAACCATCAAGGACAGGGACCTTCTTATATAAACTTCTATTCTGTAGGTCGCACTTGCTCAAAAGTACCCATAAATCCTGGCAATCCTGATGGAATTCCATCAAACACTGGTATATTTAATTCCATGATAGGAACCAATAACAAGTTTAAGAAGAGTGTAATTATAATAAAATCTAAAAAACTCTGCATCAAAGCCCCCTATTATTTTAATACTTTTTAAAGACCAAAAACATCCTTACCACTCCACCCCAAGATTGCATCACCTCCTTCTACAAAATCCCATAAGCTCCTCCAGTCCCTTGACAGTTCCCTATTAAAAAGCCTTTCCCGGATGACAGTGACCTGTCACCTCCACGCCTATGATATTATTCCTATCTAATTAATGCTTTAAATACAGGTTCTTTGTTTCATGACAAAATACAAACCTCCTGCTATTCGTTTTCTTTTTCCAGTTTTCGGATGTTCCCATTGAGTCTTCTCCTCAGTGTGACTATTTAAAAAAAATCCACAAAACAGTAAAAGTTACACTTCTACAAATTAATCCATTAAATGTTTTCTTTCCGAAATAATATTCTTTCTCAAGAGTAGTAAAGTCAGACATTCAGAAAGAAGTAGAACATAACTGCTACTGTTTGCATCAGGTCAGATTCTCCAGGTCAGAAGCAGCAGGAGTCTGTGGGAATTTCCTGAGAGCCTGCCTTCACAAGCTGGCTGTGAAGGAGGAACAGAATGGGGGAGCAGAAAGAAGACTAAAACCTCAGTCCTGGGTAAACTTTAGGAATCACTCAAAATATCCTGGAATAAAATCTATTATTTTATTCCCAGACTGACAAACTTCAGTCTAATTCATAATGCTGATATTTACATATCATTGAGATATATTAGTAAACGTTTTCAATGTTTCTTCTTTCTACAGATATATAACTTCAAAGTGTTCTTTTTTTAACTACTGATTCCTAACTGATCTTGTGAGGTGATTAAGAATGCAAGAAAACAGCCCTATAGTCACCTAGCTATGTGCCTTTGGTCAAGTTACTCAGCCTTGGGGCCTTGATTTCCTCATCAGCAAAATGGAAATAATCCTCGTACTGATCTCAGGGGAGCTTTACGAGGATACTCTATACAAAGGATTGACCACAGTACCTGGCAAACGAGAGGCCCTCAAAAATACTAGCTATTATTTTTATCAAATATACAAACTAAGCTGTTATCTGTGTCAAACTTAGCATTTCATCTCAGAGCACACAAAATTATAATTAAAATTGTGAGCCAATAACATAGAAGAGACATCTGTCAATAGTGATAAAGTATCAAGGGAAACAAAGTTACTTAATCAGGGAAAAAGCTGGATGTTGCAAGAGGTATTCAAAGAGGTATTCACATACCCATGCCAAAATAGAAATACTTAATCACTGATATCTAGATGATAAAGTTTGAATATTCCTTCTCTATCAATTATTTTAAAGAGAATAAATAAACAGCATGAATTTGCTGTGAAATTTTATGAGTTGCAAGCAAGGCTTTTTCAGGAACTGCTGGCTTCTAGTCTAATTTTGTAAACTCTTAGTGGTGGTGCAGGGACAGAAGAGACACTGGACTCAAGAGGCAGAAGACTTGCACTCTCACACTGCCTGTACTCAGTCAGCCAATCTCTGACCACACACCCACCTCAAGGAGCTCTTGGGAAGACAAGAGACACCATACCTGTGACAGTGATTGGTGAATGATTACATTATTATATAAGCATAGGGTATCAGTAGCAAGGACCAAATCCTACTTGTATACTGAACACTATCAAATCCTAACTGCACAGAGAAGTACTCCCAGTAACGACAATCTGCCCCTAACTCACACAACACCTGCTTCTTGCAATCTGAAGGGAAGAGCAATCAGATAAAACACAGGCAACAACATAAACTTCCTTGCTCTCTGCTTTGCCTTGCCTCATGCTTCAACAGGTAAATTTACAGATGTGATCATATCTTCCTTTGCCTAACGTTATAAGCAGTTTGCATCCCACAGGCATATATCAAATGAGCTTGGAACCCAACTCTAAAAAGCCTGCTCTCAAGAATCAATCAAGTGACCCCCCAGGAACGGAATGTTGCCACTTTACAGCAGGTGTGGTAAGGAAAGGACATCCCAGGCCTGCACCCAGATGATTCCTCAGATACCCAGCCTTGCATTTAGCTTATAGTAGGTGCTAAAATGTAAACACGTGGAATGAATAAGTGCTTTCCAAAGGAGCTGGAAAATTCACTCAGAACATTTTTTTTCCTATCCTGAAAAACATTACAAAAAATAATAAACACTGTTATGCCATGTTTTTCACTTTGACAGTGAATGCCTAAGCCAGGGTTTCTTACACTTCTGACACGTAGGGCAGGATGGTTCTTTGCTGTGAGGGCTGTCCTGCGCATTGTCAGATAATTACGTTTTCCCGGTCCCCACAAACTCCCTGTAGTTGTATCAAAGGAAAGTGGCTCCAGACATTGCCAACCTTCTCCTGTAGGGCACAGTGATCCTTTGAAAGGACTCTGGGGCCTAACTGAGGAGAACAGAGCTGTAATTCAGTAGCAAGGATTCCAGAGCCCCGTACCCATGTTTTCTGGCTCTTCCACTCACCAGCCACGTGCCCTTGGAGGTGCTCAACCTCCTTGTGCCTCAGTTTCCCCATGAGTAAAATGGGGACAATAATAACACCTACTTTTTGAGGTTAAAAAAGACTGAATGAGTTAATGCGAATGAGTTAATGCGTGAAGAACTAAGAACCACACCTTTCACAAAGTAGTATTTTAAATTAATACTTACACAGAAAAATTAATTAAAAGGTGTTCTTTTTAATTGTAACCTAAAATGATGTTTTAATGAACACATGTCCCCAAAGCTATTTTATTTTCCCTTCTATGATACCAAGAAGCCTGAGCTTCAGAAGAAAAGGGTTATAAGAGTGGCAGACCCACGAGGCCCAAGTGACTGCAATGACAGTCCCCGGCACTGAGACCTTAACCTTCTGTCCCTATCTCCTGGTTTAGGCAGAGGAGCTACTCTGGACTGTTCCAGGGAGGTGAGGAAGGCCCACCAGCTCTCTCTGATAACACGTCTGCCCTCAGTGGCATAAAATCTCCTCCCCAGTAGCCCAGCCTGGTGGCCCTAGAGCCATATGATATATGTGCTTTAAGGCCTATAAGTGCACCATGGGGCATGTGGAAAATCACAGGGGAGCAACAGAACTTGAATAACAGGAGTGGGCTGTAAGGGACCACAAGACCCTGGAGGTCTCACCAGGACTGTGGCCTCTGTCCTCAGGCATGGCCCTGCTGCAGTGGGAGGAAGACCTTTGGGATACAGGAACTACTCAATGGGCAGTCTTCTGATAGTCCATTGGCAAAGGTTCTCAAACCCAAAGAGGACAAGTGACCCTTCAAGAGTTAGGAGGGAAAAAAACAGGCCATCACCACAGTCAGTGTAAACAACGTTGCCAGACAGGCCAGTCTGAGACCTAAAACAATAGCAGAGGCTGGGGTGGCTTTTCAGAGAACACATATGTGCCACTGCATACCCTGGGTATGGGCTCCTAAGAAGCTCTCAGAGGAGCTAACTGGTGTGTACAGATCTTATTTCATGAGAGAAAAAGGCTAGACACTGGACACCACGTAGGAAGGAAGCAAGTGGGAAAGGCCAGCCAACATAGGGCAAGACACACGGAAAAGGCAGGGTGAATACATGCAACGGAGCCTCCAGCCCTAACAGAAGGCTCCAGGCAAACCTGAAGGGAAGCCAGAGCGCCTCTGGGGTCAGTGGCCAGAACAAGGACAGGCCCCACATAGAGCAGGAGGAGGGGCATGCAAGAAGCAGGTCGTGTGCCTCTTTGCTATGCCACCTGCCCACAGAAGCCCAGTGAACTTTGACTAGATGAATTAATTTACTCATTCCACATGGATTTATTTTATGGTGCTAAGCATGGGGATGCAGAGGTGAACAAGAAAAGGCCCCTGCCTCATAAAGTTTATAACCTAGGGAGGAAGATAGAGAGCAATCAGGGAAGAGCACTGCTAAGTAACTACAGATAAGGCTAAGTTCCACGATGTAAATAACTAGGTGCTGGGGGGGAGAGTGCGTGGGTGGGATACAAGAGGTCTCTTGGGAAGTGCATTAAACCCAGCTCTAAGGGATGAAAAAAACTCTTCACGTGGAGGGAACAGCAAGTGCACACTCAGGAGCTGCCTAGAGCCTGCAACAGCCTAATGGCTTCCTGCTGCTAGAATTGTCCTTTCATTTCTCCAGTGCAGAAATTATCTTTCTAAAGTCACAAACCCAAGGTCACCATCTGGTTCTAATCCTTCAGTGGACCATGGGTCCTGATGACAGAGCTCTGGCTTCTCCACAGCACATGAACAGGCCCCCATAATCTGGGTCTTTCCTCCCCTGACTCAATCTTCACATTCCTGTTCCACCACATATACTATGCCGGAGGTTCTAATTTTGTTTTCTCTACCTGAGCTGCCTTCTGGCCCCCCTGACCTGCCCACTTCTACTTGTACCTTATGGCACAGCTTAGGTGCCAACCTGATCAGGACATCTCACTTGAGGTGCCCACCTAGCCATACATTCCTTCTTCTAAATAGACTGCTGCTCACACTACACACACTGCACTGGGACGACCTCACTGCATTCTGCCCTATAAGAACTGGGCACTCTTTAAGGGTGATGACTCTATTTATCTCAGTATAACCATCACCCAGGAAGATCCCAATGTGTCTTGCATGAATGAACTCAGCAAGCTCTTTCTTATTTTGCTGTTTTCTCTTTATACCAAGCCACCAAAGACAGCAATGGTTCATAACCTGGGAAGATTTTACAACATACCAATGGGGAAGGGAGGGCAAACCAATTAAATGAGAATCTCTGGAGGTAGAACTAAAGATATTTTTTAAGTTTTCCAGATGTTGAGAATCACACATTTACATTCGTATTTCTCGAGGTTAATAACCTGCCGCACCTCAAAAGCTCTATGGAAACCTAAAATCTGGATTTAAAACAGTCCCCATGTTATTCTAATATCAGGCCTAATGAGGTGCTGAGAAAGCTGCAAACACAGCTGAATCGCTAACAGTGATTGAGCATTGAGTACTTACAGAACCTGTGCTAAGTGTTTGATGTACACTGCCTGAACTAAGATTCTCATGTCAACCCATTTTACAGATGAGAAAACTGTGACTGAGAGTCCTTTCAACGGCCCAAGGTCACACAATAAGTGATAGGAGAAAGGGTCTGCGAGTGTTTCCAAAACTTTTCCAGAAAACCATAATGAAGCTATATGAGCTATAGATATGTATACACATATAAGCATACAAATATACATAACTATATTAAGACACGTTAAAAATACATACTCCTAGATCCCCACCCAATATTCCTGAGGAGGGAGCTGGGCATCTGCATTTTTTTTTTCTGGTTTTGGGGGGAGAAGGGGAGAAGGCCCCTTTGCCATTATTGAAACAAGTAGCGCTGCCTCCTCAGCAGCAGAGGGCGCTCCTGAGCGCTGCCAAGTGATCCTGGCCTGACTCAAGGCCCATAGTCGGGGTCTGGTCCCGCCTCAGGACCCAGGATGTCTTCCACCCGAAGCTCTTTACATCACTGCCACTTCGCCCGCCCTCTCCAAGCTGGAGCGCGAGCCCGCGCCCCTCCCCGCGCAGGTGCGCTCGAGGACAGCGCAGTGTTCCGGGCACGTCAGACCGTCAGCTTACAGTTGCGTCCTACTCCAGGTGTGTCCCAGGCACGGCGGCCCCCCGGCGGCCCCCTTACTTGGCATAGTAAACCCAGCCGTCCTTGGTGGTTCTCTGCTCCCAGCCCAGAGGCAACTCGTCCTCGCTGTCCGTGTCGTCGAGGCCCGCGTAGCGCAGGGCTGCCATGGCGGCAGAGGAGGCGTTCAGTCACCCCTTTGCACGGTCGCCCGCTGCCGCCTCTCGGCGCCCAGGAACTCACTCCCTCTTCAACTGAGCGCCGCGCGCGTCGGGAACCCAAACGCTCGCGCCTGCGCACTGCCCCGCCCAGAGCCGCTCAGTCAACTCAGTAGCTGTAATCCAGTTTCCGGAGTTTACGCAACTGCCAGCGTAAAAGGGGCGGGGCCTGAGAAGACTGGCGGTGAACACGCCGAGAAGATTGCACGGCTATTCGGATAGAAGTAAAATCCGGTGAGTGCTCCGTGATTGTGAAGATGGAGCTGAGCTTTATCCTCTCGGCGGTAGGGAAGAGGTGTGGGTATCCAGTTAGGGTCCAGGACTCCGCCCGTTGCTGGGCGACCCGTAATCACGTCTGCATTATTCTGACCAATCCTGCAGGAGTTCTTGCAAATGTGCATCCCGGGAAATGCAGTCCAGGCCCACCCGGAGTAAACAGTGGCGCAAAAAGGAAGGATGCGGATGCTGGTTTTCTGAGTTTTAGCCTTTCCTTGTCTTAAGACATTATTAAAAGTGAACGTTACTGTTCAGAAACCTTCCAGGGCTTTTCATCACCCAGGCCGATTCACAAACTTTGTTATGTGTGAAAACACAGCTTTATAAAATTTGGAGAGGGTTAAAAATGCAAACTCCCTCACCTGGTTACCCAGTCTTGCAGAAGTCTCTTCTAGCCACAGCATGGCTCTTTTGATTATAAAGGGTCCTTAGGTTTGATCCTCTATAAATCCTCTATAAATCAACCTAGATTGAAACAAATTCCATATTTACAAAGTAGATGTTCTTAAGTCCACTCGGAGCACCTACGAGTATCCTATAATGTCCTGTGACCAAAAAAAAAAAAACTTGCTTTTGTCTTCTTCAAGTCCTGAACGTGATATTCTTTGGGATTCCTGCTCTGCGTTCTCTTTAGGGAAAAGACTCACTTTTCTTTGAAAAACCAAGTTAACTTAATGAAAGCAT
The DNA here is from genome assembly GCA_004027375.1 of Macroglossus sobrinus. Taxonomy (NCBI): domain Eukaryota; kingdom Metazoa; phylum Chordata; class Mammalia; order Chiroptera; family Pteropodidae; genus Macroglossus; species Macroglossus sobrinus. The sequence continues at coordinate 37,273 of PVKZ01005682.1, forward strand.
GTTTTAATTTTAATAGGCCCACTATCCCATTTAAGACCACATCACTCTTTCCAAATTTATGTGCATTTAAATAAACTACCATTAATTTGCTGCTCTTCTGCTCACCCCAATTTAATCTGGTGTCCCTATTACCTAAACTAATTTTTTCCTTTGATAGATTTGAATAGTAAAATAGGTCACAAAGTCTCCTGATGTTGGGGAGAAGGTGAATGGAGTCAAACTGATTAGCCTCAGTTTCTCCAATCATTATCTCTGCCTCTGCTCAGCTTCTTAAAGACTGACTGCTTAGATTTCCTCACCAGAGCCTCTACTGGCACCTGTTGCCTGTGACTTGGCACAAAGGTAGCATTATAGTACGGTCTCTTCCCCAAACTAGGTAGTGGTCTCATTGGTAGAATTCTCAACTTTTGGACCAACCCTCTACTTTTTTTTGCCTCTTTAATAATTCCCTCTATGCTTCCCTTGCCATGGACTCCAGGGTTTTTCAGCCTCAGCACTACTGACATTTGGGGCCAGGAGATTCTTTATTATGGAAGGACTGTCCTGTGTATTGTAGGCTATTTAGCAACATCTCTGGTCCCTACCAGATCTACTAGATGTAAGTAGTGTCTCCCTTCCCATAGCCATACAACCAAAAATGTCTCCAGACATTGCCAATTGTGCTCTCAGTTGAGAACCACTGATCTACACTGACAGTCAGGAAATTACTAATTTGTGAATCAAATGCTGAGATTTATTTAAGGCATTGAAGAGCCATTTTGGCCAAATATTTACAAGCTGGTCCTCAGACACTGCTGGTTCTGATCACCAAGTTTTCTAGCATTGCCTGAGAGCATCTGCCTCTCCAATTCCTAGTACATCCACAGGAGAGAGAAATGAACTGACAGAAGTCTGGCTGGGTGGCCCAGACACCAATAATGGTCCCAAATGGTTGTAATGACCTCATTTTTTCCCTCTCTTCCTAGGCCTTGTCTGTGGCCTTTATCAGGAGGTTAAAGAAGTAATACATTTAGGAACTTGGGGACTTGAGAAGGAATAGCTTTATTAGAAGTGACAGTATACTTCCAGACATGGAAGCAGGCCCAAGCAAAAGAGCAGCTCAACAAGCCCGAGGACTCAAGGGCCTAAACTGATATTCTTTTAGTCATGGTTATTCGACTGCAAGCAACAGAATGGTTCAAAAGTTAATGATCAGGGTGCACGTGAGCTAAATTAGAATGCTATCAGGGCCTGAGGGAGCCCACGGACAGGCCATTATTTTTTCTCTTATAGGTTTCATGGTCTCTTGTTCCCTTCTCTTGGCTCATGAGCTACATTTTTCTGCTTTCTTTCACTAGCTTCCCCTACTTACTCATAGTTTCTATGCCCTTGGACTTTAGTTTGCACATGTCTTCGACTTTGGTCTTACAAAGATCATTCAGAGGGCAAGCCCTGTTTCACTTGTAATATTACTGTAGGTTTGAGGAATCTTAAGTTTGGGAATGAGCCAAGGTCTTCAACATGTAACCCTAAGAAAGGATAAAGAATGATTTGTTTTTGTAAAGCCAGCTGAATCACACAGATTACTAGTGAGGTTACCATTTTTTTCAATGTGTGATTATACAGCTGCACACCAGATGGCTCTATCTGCCCACAATTTTAAAGACTAAAGCCCAATTCCTGACAAGAATTTCTGCATTTAAACTTTTTTGATTGATCATTTCTGCAATAACTGACCATTTATGAATATAAGATTGATGAGTTTTTTTTACTTAAAGTAATTTGGTGTTGCTCATGCAGTGGGCACAAGGTCTAGTGTAACAATTATAGAGCCACATCTCTATAGTTCATTATCATTACCACAATGTTTGTCATTTCCCTCTTCATGATACACACAAATATCTCAACAATTCTGCAAAACGTATTTTAAGTCACTATTCCTTGAGACTTTAAGCCTCATGTTTTGTTGCCACACTCAATATGCTAATGACTTTGGGAAGCTTCCAGGTTTGATAAACTTCTCATGTGAGGTAACCAATAAGGAAGAATACAGAATAGGATTCTTAAGGGAAAAAACACTCTCCTGGCCTTACATAAGGTATATTTATATTTCACTTATTCATTCAAACACACAATGAGTGAAAAAAATTACGCTGTGTTTCTGAGAAAAATAAAGAAAAATGAAACATTCCTTAAGATTAGAAATCAGTCCATTAGAATCAGATCAAGAGACACATAAAGAACTATGGCTTGAGGTTTCTAAGAGAAATTTGAAACAAGACCTATAGGTATGAAGAGAGAAGGTAAAGTTCAGTGGGAAAGTCTCCTGTAATTTTTTTTTGTGACCAAACTCAGTTAATGTCGGTTACAAGATGTGTGTGACAGTGGCCTACTGGAGCCAGCCGGCTAAGATCAAACAGTTCCCGAGAGGGGGAGTGAGGATTAAGAAAAAAAGAGAGAGAGAGACAGAAGATAGAGTCAGAAGGGCTAACACTGAATACTGAGCCCCGAGTTTATTTAGCACAGCATATATACACCCTTGGAAGAGCACGAGAAGCAACACCCACACATATGCAAATGATTGCTGACTTTTACATAAATTCTCTCAAAACATCCTTGTTCCTGTTTTCATCTCTTATTCCCTGGGGCAAGGAATGTTCAACTCTTTCCATTAAGCCAATCTTCCTCCTTCAGTAAAGAGCCCACCTGCTCTGCAAACTTCTAGCTTGCAGGCAACTCCAACCCTGTCTGCAGGGCATTCAGCAAGAATGGATCCCAACCTGGCCAAATCACTTAACTTTCCTTATTCTATTCTTATCAGCCCAATTTTTAATGATGAGGAAACTGAGGCACAAGAAATTCAAGTAACTTGCCCAAAGTTTCTCAGAGAGAAAGAGCCTGCAGAGCCTGGGATTAAAATCCTAACAAGGGTACTGGTCCCAAACTCATACTCATTCTCTTAAACAACTGCCCATGTGCTGCCTTTTTAGCAAAGGGGGCCCCCAATGCTTGTCCTCAAGTGAATATATATGCATATATATATATATATATATATATATATATATATATATATATATATATATATATATATATATAGTGGTTTTTAGAAAAAATGGCTGTGCTGCCCCCAGAGCTTTTAGGGAAGACATGCCATTCCAAGCACATCTGCCTCCCCAGAGTGTGGACACAGGGTGTTTCAGAGCCACAATTCTACAAGGTGCCTTCTCATCCGAGAGGCCAGGGGCTCCTTCCTGAGGCCTCTGCTCCCTCCTGCTTTCGAAATTTGAAATCAGACTTCTGGACTGAAGCAGACACCTCCCAATCGCTGACCTTTCTGCCTGGGCTGGTGGTGAAGGGCCTTTTCTACTCATTCAAATTAAGAAAACTAACACTTAGAGAGGTAATCATACAGCTAAAAAGTAACAGAGTCACAATTCACACCCACAGCTGTCTGAAGTCTCCCCAGACTGACCACTTTCCTCCAGGTGAAGGCTGCCAAAATGGAGTGTGTTATGCCAGAGCTCCCATATATATATATATATATATATATATATATATATATATGCATATATGCATATATGCAAATATATATGCATGTATATATATACGATGGTTTTTAGGAAAAAAGGCTGTGTTGCCCCAGAGCTTTTAGGGAAGACAGGCCGTTCCAAGCACATCCGCCTCCCAGGAGTGTGGACACAGGGTAGTTCAGAGCCACAATACCACAAGGTCCCTTCTCATCCAAGAAGCCCTGGGCTCTTTCCTGAACCCTCTGCTCCTTCCTGTTTTTGTAATTTGAAATCAGACTTTTGAAATGGAGCATACACCCTCTCATCCTTTACCTTTCTGCCTGTGCTGGTCACTGTGGACCCTTTCTACTCATTCAGATTAAGAGACTTAACACTCAGAGAGGTGATCACACAGCTAAGAAGCAACAGCGTCACAATTCACACCCACAGCTGTCTGAAGTCTCCCCAGACTGACCTATTTTTTTCAGGTGAAGGCTGCTATTTTGGCTTCTTCCTCGACAAGGATGATGGGGCAGGTGGAAGCATGGAAGTTTGGGCCAAAGCATTCCTGGGCACACTGTCTGTGGCTGGCTCTGAAGTCAACATGAGGGTATAGAGAGGAATGAGACATAGTTTGTACCCCACCATGCTCAATGGGACACTGAGTGCTCTCAACTTTCTGTACCCAAGTACCCGCAGATACTGAACATTCCCTACAGAGGCCCAAGGCCCTGAGAAGCCTGTACATTTGCCGCAAGTGAGAAATTACTCCGAAGTCTGCACTTTTGCACACGATTGGAGTGAATGGCGTGTGTTATACCAGAGCTTCCATATGTGCATATGCATATATATGAATATATATATATGCATATATACCTATGGTGGTTTTTATAAAAATAGGCTGTGCTGCCCCCAAAGCTTTTAGGGAAGACAGTCCATTCCAAGCATATCCACCTCCCTGGAGTTGGACACAGGGTGTTTCAGAGCCACAATTCCAAGAGGTCCCTTCTCATCTGAGAGGCCCAGGGGCTCCTTCCTTAGGCCTCTGCTCCTTCCTGCTTTTGTTAATTTAAAATCAGACTTCAGGACTGGAGCAGATACCTCCCCATCCCTCACCTTTCTGCCTGGGCTGGTCGTGGTGGTCCCTTTCTACTTATTCAAATTAAGAAAACTAAGACTCAGAGAGATGATCACACAGCTAAGAAGTGACAGAGTCACAATTCACACCCACAGTTGTCTGAAGTCTCCCTAGTCTGACCTCTTTCCTCCAGATGTTGGCTGCCATTTTGCTTCTTCCTCAACAAGGATGGACGGGCTGAGGGGACAATGGAAAGTTGGGCCAAAGCATTACTGGGCACATTGTCTGTGGCTGGCCCTGAAGTCAACATGAGGGTACAGAGATGATGAGACATACTTTGTTCCCCACCAAGCTCAATGGGACAGTAGTGCTTCTCAAACTTCTGTACCCAAATACCCAAAGATGATTTAACATACCCTACAGAGGCCATAGGCGCTGGGAAGCCTGTACATTTGCCAGTGAGACATTTCTCCAAAGTCTGCACTTTTTGCACACAATTTGCATGAATTGTGTGCGTTATGCCAGAGCTCACATACACACACACGTATACATACATTTGCTTTTTAAAATAATTGATATTTAAAATGTACATACGCTACAACACAATAGCCTTAGTTTGGGGAGACTTCTTTGTGCAAATTGATAAGATAATAAATATCAGTTTAATTTTTAAATTGTCAATGGAGATATACTGGTAATTAACAGAAGATAAATTCAAATGGCTATTTGAAATGCATAGCAAATATAAAACAACAATCTACCAAGTGTTCTTTTAAAAATGATTATAAAAGCTACAAGGAAATATCACTCTGTACTTCTTTATTTAGGAGATGATAGCACCCATCTCTGGGTGAGTAGGGCCTCCGGTACTTTATTTTTGGAAACATGAAATGATAACAGCCTTTTGGGGAAAATAATCTAGTAATAGTTATTAAATCTATATAGTCTTTGACCTAAAGTCTATATTTATAATGTATAACTGTTTCAGCATGTAGGTCTCTATGTCTGATAATATTTTGTACAGCTTTGAGGGCAAAGGACTTGAAAGCATCAAAAAAAGAAAATATATGTCAAAATGGTAAGCCTGTGCTATGAAATATTATTAAATTATTATGAGGAAGATGCAGTTACCTGGAGGGGTATGCATGAAATCTTAGGTGACAAAATGCAAAGTGCTATGTATGGTTTTCATTTTTTTTAGTATGTCCTTATATATGTTTGTAGCAAATGGAATATATGATTTAGAACGTCATCTTGGGTGCTAGGATGTCGGTGGCTAAGCTCCAGCATCACCATCTTCTCACTGTGAGCATTAAGCCCTCCAAACCTCTGTTTCCTTGACTATAAAAGGAGGTTAATCATAGCATCTCACAAACCTGTAGGGAGCATATGGAAATTCAGAAAAGTGCTGAGAGATGCCTGGTGTGCCATGCACTTATACCGTGGGTAGAAGCATTTCCATGCTCAGTTTTCTTGAGCATGGAAAACATGGGGGAAGGAAACACATGACACTGAGTGGCGTCTCAGGGGTGCGTGTGTGGCACTATGAGCCAGGCATCTTCTCAGGGCCCAGCCCTGTCAACCTATTGAATCCAACATTGACTCCATTATCGATGATCATCCCCGTTTTGCAGGTGGGGGAAACTGAGGCACAGATAGGTCAGGTCACCTTCTTGAGCTCACACACTAAAATGTGAGCGGAATCCAAATGCAGGCAGCCTGGCTCTGAATTCGGGCTCTGGGCCACGGGGCTCGACTATGTCCCATGTCTCAGCAACACAGCTTGGCCTCTCCCAGCCTCAGTTTACTCAACTGTGAAACAGGCTTCTCAAGACTCACCTCTGAGGTTTGCTGAAGGGGTTCAATGACACCGGGCTGGGGCCTGGGCGAAGCGTTTGTAAAATGGCAGTCTTTGTGACCTCGGGACCTGCCGGAAGAAGGAAGAAGCGCTCACCCTGCACTCCAGGGCCCCGTATCTTTGCGGTGTGAAGTTGCTGCTGAGTCGTCCAATGCTCCACTGAGAGATGCCATAGGGCAAGGTGAGGATCCAGGCTCCGGCTCTTCCCGAAACCATAGGGCAACGTGCCAGGGGCCTGTGCGCCTCCCGCCCCTATGCTCAGCTGGATGCCCAGCCCCTTAGTGTTGTCACGGCTTCTCCCTCCCCCTACCTCAGACCCGACCACAGCGCCATCGGGGTAGCAGAGAGTCTGCTGGCCTGTGGTGTGGCTAAAGGGGTCCTGCACCCCAACCACAAGGTCAAAGGACACCTGCATGTGCAGCAGATGCTCTCGCACAAGATCACCTATACCAAGTGATCCAGACAGGGCCACGACACCATGTGTGGTCCTGTTTTGTTGGCTGGAAGATTACTGCTTAAAATTTATTATTTGCTTAGGAAGATTACTGCTTAAAATTTATTATTTGCTGTAAAATACTGTTTAGCTATCGCCATGAGAACATAAGCTGTTAATTAGGGGAACATAACATTCTCCTAACAGGCTCTCTGCTTCTGTACCCCCATTTGCACACCCGACCTGTGAGTTGACAGGTAATGAACAAGAGAAGACAGACCTTTGTGCTAAGACAGAATGAGGAATGGAATTTGGGGTTTAAAAACCCTGTACCTCTACATTTCGCTGCTGCTTGATTTGAGGTCTGCATGCCCCTGGCAGACCCAGCTGGCTGAATAGAGTGTGTTTCCTAAAACTCACTGATTTGTGGTGGTCCGTGTGTCTTTCGGAGGCTGGCGCCTACAACACTATCTCCACCCTGTCAGAAACCCACACACACCTCCCATCAAGGTCAGCCCCGACTGTGCTCCCGGTCCCGCCCAGATACAAACCTTCCTCCAGCCTAGACGCGGCTGTGCCCCCGCCTTCCCGCGTTCTGTCCTAGAGGCTGCTGAGAACCCAGAGGCTCCGACCCTGGGCCAAGACCCCAGACGCCCCAGCTCAGAAGCCACGTCTCAGCTCAGAACCCAGAGGGCTCAGCTTGGAACGCAGCAATCGGCACCCAGCCAACCCAGATGTCACCGACAGCAGCTTCGGGATGCTCCCAAGCAGTGGACCACATTGTAAGGAGCCACAGAGAAAAACAAGATGACCACAGCACACAGAGTTTCTGTTCTTTACAGATTAGCCTCCTGTTTTCTGAAGGTTAACTAACACACAGAGTTTCTGTTCCTTAAAGATTAGCTTCCAGCCTGCTGAATATTAGCTGAAGGTCTGCCAAAGAAGTCTGTCTGACAGCAGGTCACGTTCCCCCTCCCCATCCCCTGATTAGCCGCTCACTTGCCCACAAGTATCTACTCTGCTTTAGTGTGTGTATATATATATCCCCGTTTTTTCAATAAAGTTTGAGGCTTGATCAGAATACTGTCTTGCCTCCGCTCCTTTTTCTCGCCCGTTTTTCTCAGGTTGGATCCTCCTCGCCCCCACGAATAACTAGGTCCCGCGGGTCGGGACACCACATCATGAGACACCCCTCTCCACCACACAGCCAGAGACTTCCTGTGCAGAATCTCTATGTGGACCCCTCTGGGGACAGGCTGCTCACTAGCACCACGCAGCTGCCCCCTTATGCTGCTTTAGAGTACGGGATATTTCTTAAGCCTGAACCCCAACCTGTCCCCCCCGCAATCACAGACATGCCCAGAAATGCACACGGGTGCCAGTGACAGCCCCCCCCCCCAATTATAACATCTCCCCGCTCCAGCCCTGCTTTTCAGTCAGAGGCTGAGGGACCCCAAGGGCATGTTTATCTACAAAACACACAGGCCCTCCCTGCGCGGGATGCCTGGGAGAGCAGGAGGGACCGGGGCCTCACAAGCCTGAGACCCCAGGAGCATCAGCCCGGCTCTCACTCACATCCAAGGGTGGGGAAGGTATGGAGGGACAGTGCTCTCCGAGGTCACGACCGCGTGTCCAGTCGGCTCGTGGATTCCTGCAAGGCCTGCAGACGGGAGTCTTTTGGCCACGCCTGGTGGCTGGCGCTGTGTCCTGTGCGAGCGAGCACCGGAGCCACCGGCCGTGAGGGGCCTGAAGCTGCGTGGAGCTCCCGGGCCTATTTACTGCCCTCGGGACAACCCTGGCGGACTCCGGGGCAGGAGAGGAGGACATGTGGAGTCCCAGGCTCACCTTTGACAGGTCTCCAGCCCCCAGAACTGGCCAGGCGTCTCTGACGGCGGCCGCGTTCCACGGGGGTGAACTTCTGCAGCTGAGGGATGCATGAAAGGGGTCAGGCGCCCTCCCTCTATTTCTAACCCCAAATCTCACTGCAACTTCTGAACCTAAGGACCTCGGAAAAAATAAGGGCCAACATTTACATCTAATGATTGCATCTACGCCAAACCCCTTGGAGGTGAATATCATTAGTACCGTCCACATGTGACTAAGAAGCTAAGAAGCTGAGTAACGAGCTTGGAGCAGCACAGGTGGTGGGAGGTGGCGCCTGGTTTTAACCCGCGGTAATTTGCGGCCAGAGCAGGTGCTCTTAACCAGCATTTTCGCCCCGCCCCGCCCCCACGCTCCCTGCCTAGCCAATGGGCTCAAATACTCTGCAGCTGGAGGCATTTCAGAGCCGCTTCTGCACCCTGACCCCAGAAGGAAGTCAGGACTATGGGAACAGCAGCTTCTGGTGCTTCACGCTGCTCCTTCTTCCTCCGAGGCCTGAGGAAAGGCATTCACTGTGTTGTACCTACTCCAGCTGGTGGGGCCGGGAGGCTTCCTGCGATGGCGTGGACGCTGAGAGCAGAGGGCGGAGCACTGACGGACTGATGGGAAGTGACTTCGGCACCTCCAGCCTCCCCCTCCTCCGGGGTTTAAAAGGTGCATCACTCAATTTCCCTATAAGAGACTGTTTCCCATTTCCCCCGACACCTTCTGGAGGGGGTCCTTTCCCCTGGCTCAAGTTTCACCCTCTGGGGAGGGATTCGAAGACGTCGTCGAACTCCCTGCAGGAGCTGGCTGAGAGCAGCGGCTGCGGACACTGTCCCCAGGAGGGACAAGGAGCCCGCGAGCCCACCCATGCGCCCCGTGCGCTCCCGCAGTCTCCAGCCTCGGGAACGGAGGAGCTGCGGTGTCGGGCGCGATGGGCGGTGTCCCCTCGGCGGATCACGGCAGCAGGGGGCCGAGTCTGGCGAGCCCAGAAGATAGACGCGCCGTCCCCGCTTCCTCCGCTGCTTCTGCTGTCTGGGGAGCGGGAAAGGAGCCCCCCGCTTGTGCGCCCCACGGATGCGGGGAGCCGCTTCCCTGTGGGTCGCAACCAGGACCGGTGACTCGCCCGAGGACACGCGGGAGGAAGCGAGAGAGGAAGCAGGGAGCCGATGATGGAGACAGGTGGGAGACGAGGATGGGTGAAGACAGGGCAGACAGGCAGGGGTCGGGCCGACGCGGAGTGAGAGGCGCTCACTTCATCTCCATCTCTCTCTGCTCCTTCTCCCTGGCTTTCACAAAGGCTGTGGGGTCGAAATGCGGCCCGCGACCACCTGGGATGGGGCACAAGAAGCTGGGGTCCCAGGACCGCGCCCTCGCCGCTCTAGTGCGTCTGGCCTCCTCCGGCTCACCGGACTGGGGCGCCCCCGATCCATGGAGGAGGGCGCGGAGCGGGCGGGGCGGCTTCGACCCCTGGCCCCACTGCCACGCGACGTGGGGCGCTCCTGAGAGGACACGGCCCGGATCCCCGGGCCGGGGGCGGAGCCACGGGCAAAATCCGTGTCCTTGGAGCACAGAACCCGCTGTCAGCGTCCCACCGGCCAGGACAAGGCCCGTCCCAAGCTCCTTCCCAGCCGGCACCAGCTCCCAACCTTCGGGTCCATCCCCCGACAATTTCCAGTCGTCCACACCCTCGCACTAGCTTCGCACAAACGCTCCGACCCTCCCAGAGTCCCACAAAACTCTCCCCAAAACACGTATGTCCCTTCCCTACACATCCCCTTCACTGAGGCCTTCTTCTGAGGTCCCCCAAACCTCTCTAAAACTCTCCAATTTCCCACCACCCACCCCGGTAAACATTCAGCGCACATCATCCAGGTCTTCATCAGCTGCTCTGAGCCCTTTCACTCCAAGAGACCTTCAGGCCCCGCCCCTTTATTCAGAGCCCGCCCACTCTCCTCTAGGCCCCGCCCAGTCCACCTGCTGAGGCCACGCCCACACCAAGCCACGCCCCTCGCCCCCTTTTGTAGGCGGTGAACTCCCTGTTCAGGGTGTTCAGCTGAGCGCGCAGGCACTGTTCCGACGCCTTCAACTCCT
>PVKZ01005683.1:0-48141 GCA_004027375.1 Macroglossus sobrinus
TTTCTTTCTTTCTTTCTTTCTTTCTTTCTTTCTTTCTTTCTTTCTTTCTTTCTTTCCTTCTTTCTTTTTCTTTTATTACAATTCAGTAGCATCTTTCTCTTTTTGTTAAGCAATAAGGCTATCTGCCCAAAGAAGAAAATATAAGAATCTAGCCCTTTTCCTTTTATTGAGCAACTGGGAAATTCAGCCTTATAAAAAGTAAGTTACCTGCCCCAGGTCAAATAGTAAGTCCCTAGCATACTAAGGCAGGTTGAGATTTCCTCTTTTATAGGTCAATGCTCTTTCCAATTCTGGAAATTTGTTATATGGTTTAGTTTTTAAAATAATGTTTAACCCATTCTCTACTCCCAGCCATAAATTTCATTTCTTCATTTGAGAAGAGGGGCCTAGCTTTCTGATTTGTCTTCAGTTAACTCGAAGTTCCCAAGTAGTTCTGGCCAGCCCTGAGCTCATGTTGCCCCATGCTTTTGCTATAGCCCTGCCTAGGCCAGATACTCTCTCTTTTCACTCTCCCATCACCCACATGCGTACCTCACTCCAGCCTCCAGGCCTTTGCTTTGCTCTTTTGTTACCAGGGAAGCCCTTTCACCATGCTTTAGACCCAGCAACTCGTTTATTCCTCACAACAGACTTATGCAGTTGGTAGAAGTCTTTCTCATTTGAGGTACAGAGAAATTAAGCCACTTACTCAAAGTCACACAGTTTGTAAATGATAGACTTGGCAGTCTAGGTGTAAAGTGTGGAAATTGGAGATAACCCAGGTCTTTTATCCCAAGAAGTTCCCTGCTTTTTCACATTCATTTCATTCTCAGGAAATGACATGACTAGGTTAGAAACTTCTTTCTTGAGTACATTTGGAGAAACTTGTTCTTACCCCAGAGAGTCATTTACTAGGGCAATTAGATGTTGGAGAGTTCGGTCTTCTGGTTTGGGAGTTTTTTTCCCTGCTAAAAATGGCAAACACAATCATGATTTAAAAAGAAAAAAACTGTAAATGAAATATTCACATTTCCTCGCTAGAAATTTTTTCTTTAGGTAGATTACTCTATGAAAAATTCCAGGGGAGAAATAAAAATTTCTCAAAGGGCAGTGAACAATTGCAAAGAGAAATTTTGAAAGAGAGGACAGGTGTTTGGAAACCTCTGGTATTTGTTACTACAAACTCCAGGCCTTGCAAAGACAATAACTTCAGAACAAATGACTGTGTTAGTCAAACTTAAGAGGGATTTTATGCAGGCCTTGGTTACACACTTTCATAAAGAAAAGTATCTGATGGCCTAGTTCTCTAGAGTTGTGTTCTCACATGGACAAAGAAGCTGAGAGGCAGAATAGAACATCCTTATATTAGAAAGATGCATACTAGCTCTTAGAGTGAGAATAGTCATTGTTTAATTAATGAACACCTGCAGCCTAGAGTTGAAAAATTCAGGAGGAAAAGAAGGAAGAAAAGAAGAAAGAGAAAGAAGAAGAGAGTGAGGGAGCAAGGAAAGAAGACAGAGGAGGAAACAAGAAAATTTGCCAAATGCTATTTCTCTCCTCCATTAAACAAATTCTCAACTATTACAAAGATAAATTCTATACTGTTCTAAATTCTATTTTTTACCCATAATATTGATTCTGATCTCTAACACCCAGTACACACACACAACTAACCCAGGGAAATATTAATATGTAGGATTACACAAAAAAAATGTTTAGTCTGTTTCTTTGAAAACTTTAGTGATCTGGCAGCTTATAAAACACTTATATTTTGCTGCATGTTTTGAATACTCCACACGCAGCCTAAGCCGTGTTTCATATCTTCCAAAGGCCCAGCTTGGAGGGAAGGTGGCACTCATTACTGGGATGGCCTTCTGTGAGCTCAGCTTCAGCCTCTCTCCGTCCCACAGCAGAGGGTACTGTCTCTAAAGGGACAGATAAAAAGAACAGATTCCCTGTGAAAAACAAGAGATGAAATGTGAAACTAACATGAACATGCTGAGAGACAAGGGACCATGCTACAGACTCACCCATGACCATGTCATTACTCATTGTGTGATTATAAGAAATCATTTCCCTTTTTAGGTCTCAGGAAAACAAAGGGGCATGGCCAGATCGCCCCTAACATTCTCTTATAATTCTAATGTTTAATGATATTTGTGATTCAAGTCACACATTTTACTTTCTGTTTTCCCACCTGTAATGTGACCAGATTGGGCCAAATGGTCTCCAAGTGCCCTCTAACTGGGAATTGGTGGTTCCATGGCTAAATCAGGGTCACTAAGCAGATGTAAAAGGAGAGAAGCTATATTTGCTGGAAGCAAATGAGAAATTAGGCTGCTCGCAATGTTTTAACTCTGCCTAAGGCATGCGGTTCTCTGGTACAGGTCAGAGGGCAAAAGCGGGAAGTTCTTGGCCATTTGTGCACAGAGTGAAAGTTTCTCACATCCAAGGTCACCATTTCTCCCCAAGACCCCTGCTACCAGATCAGTTGTTCTTGCAACCTTGATCATCAGAAGTTAGAATTGGGCCTAGGTTTCACAACAACTCAGAGTCCTTCTAAGACCTCTGAGGTCACCAAGTCAAAACTTCTTGCCTGCATACCTGATAAATAGGTTTTCAGTCTCTGCCTAAAGATAACCTGTTCTATTGTAGAGGGCTTTGACTGTAAGAAATATCTTGGGTCAAAGTGTGGGTCAAGGTCTGTCTTTCTGTAACTTCTACTAGGAGCCAGGTCTCTCCTCTGAGGCATCCCATGGCAAGTCTTTCCTCTTTTTCCTTATGGAAACCCACCAGCTCTTTGGAGACAGGCAAGGCCTTATTAAATCTTCTCTGGGAATAAGGACTCTAGTTCTTCCAATGACATGGTTTCCAGCTATCTTACTCTTCTAGTTTGTAAATTCTCCAAATTATCAAACATGACATGGGACCTGGGGGATAAAAGACCTAAGTTTGGGTTGTGCATCCACCAAGGGGCCACATTCCATCTATACAGCTGGATTGAAATTTTCATTTAGGATAAATGTTAGACACAGAAAGCTTATAAATAATGAAGCACTCCATAAATAATGAAGTGCTCTAGCTGCTACTAGACAATACAATAAAAAATACCAATTGTTACTATTGACCAAGAACATAATCCAGTTGTCTTCTGAGAGAACAGACCAAGAAAGGGGGATCTCCTCTCTACTCTGGATATTGCATTCAATGTATGTAGCCTAACACCACCATAACTATTTGGGTAGACAGTGTCTCAGTTAGTTCATCCTGAGCCACAGAGAACTAAATATACATATTTATTACACATGCTGTTGTCAGCTCATGTTTTCCCAGTTCTTGTTATTGTGAAGTTAAAGAATTTACACTTTTTCTCTGACATTTTATCTTGTTTTTTTTTTCACCCTATTCAGATACTTGTGGATTATGATTCAGCCATCAAAAAAAGTGCTTTCTAATCCTTGCTTTATATCAGAATCATCAGGGAAATTTTTTGAGTATAAATATTCTTTCTGAATCAAGATTTTGATTCATTTGTTATAGGATAGGATCTGGGAAGTTAATTCTAAAACAAGCTTCTTAGATGGTTATTAGTCAGCAAATCAGGATTCATCAGTCTGCATTTGGAAATCCAGGCTATACCACAGCCTCTCCTGTTCAGTTTTACTTGCATACTTGGCACATATGATTTTTTTGAGGGAACTGCCTGGAAAATAAGAAGATCTCTCCTTGGAAGGGTAGGCAATGATCCTCTCATGCCTTTTGCATTCTGTTAATGTTGTTCTTTCACAAATCATTTACTTCCTCATTCTATAAAACAATGTAGATATAGCAACCAAAGGCTGAGCAGAGCATATGAGTTAACAGATACACAGAAGCTAGGGACTAAGGCTGAGCACCAGGGGAAGGGCTGAGGCTAGCAGCTTTCTGTAGTCTCCTTAAGACTGAGTTCAATCTAGATCAGCTACTTGATTATAAGGAGCAGGGAGCCCCATTCTCAGTGATTAATGGGTAATCTCCCTAGAGCCATTTTTGTCTAATTCTAGGTGCTTTCCAGTTGGTTCTTTGCACATTCTTAATGTCCTATTTCTTTTCCATCAGGAAACAACCTACCTGCCCATGCCAGAAGTGTACAATCTGGATACAGAGAATATTCAATCTAATTGCCCAGAGATGATGACCAGCTCCTCAGTCCACCTCTGTGTTATTTTCCCATTGAAACCCTGTTACTCAAACAGTTGAAAGGTCCTAGATTCACATGTCTTCTGGCTTAGAGATAACACTTGCAACCACTTGCTACTCCAATGCCCATGACAAGCATGTCTAATCAGTTACATTTTTCTTCTTGGCAAAGCCCAGATATGGCCTCCAAATTATTCTCAACCTAGAGCTCAGTTCATCCACTACTAATCTGAGTACACATGTAAAGTGAAACCTATTTACTGCCCCCAATCTAGTCAACACTTTATCCTTCATTTTATAAGAAAGCCGCAGAGAGATGAATTTACTTGCCAAGTTCACACAGTTTGTCTAAAGTTACCTGGGAGAATTGTTTCTGGACTACAAGGAGCCCTATATCTTCCTTATTCTGTTTCATGATTCATTCATTTAAAACATACATACTGAGAATCCCCCATGTGCTAGGCAAGCATTGTGGGGGGAAGAAAAAGTAAGGAATGGGACATAGTTCTTTTCTCATGCCTAAAGTACAGTAAGATAAGACATACCCACAAATAATTATCCAAAGTGAGTGAAGATAAATGCCAAAGAAGTTCAAGAAGAAAGAATCATATGCTCATCATTCTAAGAAAAAGTGCTTTTTTCATCTTTTAGTTAAAATAAAAGCACTAATTTACTACAATTAGGAAACATGCTACATAAATCTCATGCCAGTGTTTGTGTGATTCCTTCAAATCTCCTGCAAGGTAGGGACACTGACATTTTTATTATCTCAATAACAATTAGCATTAATACAGTGTACACCCAGAATTTCATCTCTTCCCTCAGTCTAAATCTTCTTATATGTAAGTTCTGGGCATGTAGGAGCACAATTGTATTACTAAAGACCTTTTAAAATGTGTTAGCTCTCACTACTGGATTTCTTCATACGTATCTACGTTACAAGGCTTTTCCCCACATTACTAAGGCTGTGGTCTATACTTCTTGTATGCCTCTTAGACAATAATAGCCTTTTTGTTACATAAATCCAGAGATTATTTCTCTGGCCTGTTCAGGTCCACAGAGCCCTATTTTGAGCACCTGATTCATTGTTCTCAGAAACAAGTATTTCTGAATACGAGATGTCATTTTGTTTCTGGGGTCAGAGCTCAAATCTTTCTTATTGCTTCTGGTGAGATGATATTTTGTTCTTCTTCCCCCACTTAACATGCCCTAAAGTATGTGCTAATTAATACATCTGTTTGTCTTACAGAGCAGTTGAAAAGCATCTATTTAAACTGTGATTCACATTTTTCCTTTCAGTCTGTCTGCGGATTTTTGTGCATGAATCAAATGAGGAATCTGATTGCACTACTATTTTAAAGAGCCAATTTAAAAGTTCATTAAGTGATACTGGTGTACTTTAGTGGAGGTAATAGAAGATAAAATTAAATATGGCATTAATAAGCTGAAAGGTACAACTGGATTTGGTGGCACAGTTCATTTCTTCACTTTTCCAAAATAGTCTTCTGGAAAACTATATGTCTGCACTGGAGACAGTGTGTGTGTTGTCTGTGCAAGGCACAGGTAGAGTATGAAAAATTAAGCCATATATATGTGCTCAGAGAGTTCAGTGACAAAGGCTTTCTGGTCATTCCTCTAGAAGAAGGGCTGTATTGTACATTCACTATATCTAAAATATGACTTGAAGTTAACCAATCCCATACTTTTACCCAGGACTTTGAATCTTTAATGAATGAGGTACAGATGCAGAAAACATTTGCAGGTCAGGCAGTTAATTGAGAACACCCATACATAGGCCAGACTGTTCCTGACATATAACCTTGACTGTAGATCCTACCTTTCTCCAGGCTAATTATTTTAGTCTCCTACTTATTTTCTGATCCCTAATATTACTCCAGTATAGTAAATTTTAACATGTGATAACCAAAGTCTGTCTGTTACTTACAAACAAAATCTTAATTAGTTCTAAAGTTATTAGTTAATTTCTTCCTTAGGAAGCTTGATACAAGTAAATGATAGAATGACATCCTTTCTCCATAATTGAGTTATGGAGAGACTGTTATCATAGTATAACTTCTTAATAAATTACTGTGCAAGAATGGGACTGGCTGCCACATTTAAAGCAGTGCATTTTCAGTTGCTGGAAAAGTTGAAACAAAGAAAGAACAACTATTTTTCAGAGATGCTCTGGAAGCATTCTTGAACTTGGCAAGAGAGTAGACTAGAATATCACCAACAGATTTAATGAAAATGGATTCCAAGTGCTAGAGAATTATGTTCCTGTCCAGCTATGCCTCTCAGCTGGCTGTGACCCACTGAAGCCTCTCAGGATGGACGACTAAGGACTAGGGCTGAACACCAGTTGGAAGGGCTGAAGCTAGCAGCTTTCTGTAGTTTTCTTAAGAATGAATTCAATCTAGATCAACTATTTGATTGTGAGGAGCAGGGACCCCATTCTTAGTAATTAATAGGTAATCTCCCCAGAGCCTTTTTTGTCTAATTTTAGGTGCTTTCCAGTTGGTTCTTTGTACATTCTCAATAATGCATTTTTGCTCTATAAAGAACAAAATCTTACTCTGTTCCTGGGCTTGGAATCTTGAATCAGATAATCCATAAAGTAGATAACTCATAGGTGGACTAGATGAGTCTCAGATGGTCTATGAAGCTGAAAGAGTGTCCAAAGGGCATATTTTCATACCCGACTCTAAATGACTTGTCTATAACCAATGAATGAAGTTATATAATCAAGCGTGGGCTACCTTATTCAGTTCCTTAGACATTTGTCAGCCCGAGTGCTTCCTTTCAGACTTGAGAAATTGGAAGCCTGAAAGAACCATGTGTCACCCAACATCACACTTTGAGTTGGGGTCCACACTAGAACAGCATCTTGTGACGTCTAATGTTGTGCTCTTCCCAGCTCTCTCCCACCACATTCCCTGTCACCTCCAGTTCTACCTGGCAGGCTGCTATCTTCTCAGCAAAAGCTGAGTGGGGTTCTGTTCTCACCCACTTGGAGAGGTGTCTGTGATGCTCAAGTGTGGAGAAAGCTTTCACTGCAGTTCCTGCTTATGCCAAAAACACCCTGGGAATAAATAAAGGTCCCCGCTCTAACACCTTCTACTTGTACCAAGTATGCACATAAAAAAAAAGTTTAAAAATAAAACTTACAGAGGTAGGGATTCTCTGCTATTGAAAGAAATTCCTTAACACACATTATTAGGGTAATAATTTCTTTGACTGATTCAATGAAATATTTTAGAGCTAGAAATAGGTCCTAAGAAAGCAAATAGTCCAAATCCCTTGATTTACAAGTGGACAAACTGGAGCTCAGAGCAAAGAAGTATATTTGGTCAGCCCAGTGGGTTTTCCACTGAATTAAAACAGTTTTCCCTTTCTTGGGGGCTTCCTGAGGTAGTGAGGATTTGTGTGTATGACACAGATTAAGTGGCTAAAGATTACTAATGCATCATTCTTTTCAACTCCAGTAAAGAAATTGAACGACTCTCACCAAAGCCTTTCTGTGGGGTCACTTGGGGTCACTTGGGTAAAAAGTGAAGGCTTTAGAGCCAGCTATTAGCAATGTGGACTTGGATAAGTTCACCCCTCAGAGATTCACTTTACCAGTCTGCAAATAGAATAGAATAAAACTAGCTATCTCTACAGTTGTCTAGAAGACTAAAGAAGATACATTTTACAAAGCCCCTAACACAGTGCCTGGAGTATGTCCCCTCAAGGATCAGTCCAAGTTTCCTTCTTTCCTTGCCCACTTCCCACCTCACTTCTTCCTATGTTGACATGAGTGAGAGAAATAAAATAGACAAAACCACGAGGAGGATTTTCCCTTATGTAGAAGCCTATCTCTCCAAAGTAGAAGACATTTGGCCAAGGATATTCTAGACCCCTGCAGATGCTACCATAAATATTTTGGGTAAGGTAGTGTGCACATCTGAAGGGCTGACGAATTTCAGGTGCCATGCTAACTGGTCAGAATAAATGTTCTTTATGTTCTAAAATGTCCTGAATAAATGATTTCTCAATGTTGGAGAAACAGGTGCAACAGGCCTCTACTTTGGGAATAAGATTTTTCAGAGTCAATAAAAAACAGTAATCCTCATTACTTAAGACCAAAGACAGGAGCATTTGTAAATCTCCTTACAGGAATCTTAGGTATCAGATTATCCAGTCTCTTCACTAGCCCTGGAGTCTCATCTACACCACTGTGGACACCTGAGTGGCAGAGGCTGCCAAATTTATGGCAGCAATTCGGTTGTTTGTTTGTGTTAGAGCATTTTTTTTTTTAAATCTAAGCTACAACCTATCTCCTGCTACTTCTAACTTTTGATTTTACTTCTATACCACTAGGGTAATGAGGACAAGTTTGCTCCTGTTCCATGGGTTGCTGAAAGAAGAAAGCATCTCTTTTTAACATTAGGGCAAAGGGTTTCTAAGAGAATGTTAAGACAGGCTATTTCACTCTCTAAAAATTAATCATGAATCTTGGCTTATGGTGATCATGACAAATGGGCAATTTTATATCTATAATGGTATATAATTTTCCTGGGATTGAACTTTAGCTCAAGAGTTTCCAATTTCTAAACATCACTGGCAAGAATGGAAGATCTGGTTTTAGAATCAGTAAGGTTGTTTTAGGGCCTTGCCCAGTCTGAATGATCTAATGCAAGTATCTGAGCCCAGATCTCTCATCCGTGGAAAATGGACATTACTATGCCATGGAGCTGTAGAGTCTGTGGTAAAGAAGTCTGGAAATCTGAGTTCACATGTGTGTGTGTGTGTGGAGGGGGGTGGTCATTAACTTCTTTTAGTTTCTGTCTGTGAATGAACTGCTTGAATTATGTAAGTGTCATTGCACACATTTGTAGCCACTAAACCCTTTCTCCAAATTAATTAGGTCTTCAATATTTAAAAATTGATAAAAGGAAAAGTTGGGATGATAGCCCCCAGGTCATTTCTAACTCTTTAATATAAGTTTGAAAACCCCAGAATTTATGGCAATGATCAGCTTCAACAAATTTTTAATTTTAAACCATGAGAGATATTATAGTTGAAAGTATTTGGTAACCTATAAACTGGGCTTTTAATAAGAAGATTATTATAAATCATTTTGAAAAGTCAGTTCTTTGTAAATCTTGAGTATGTACTTACCTCATCCCCACAAACAACAACAACAACAAAAATCTCATCATAGAACACCCATCATATTTTTTTCTCTCTGGCGAGCTTGTGCCTACCCTCTTATAATGTCCACTTTCATTTCAGACCCCTTTTTAAAGGCCCAGGAGGCTTGTGAAAAATCCAAATATCTTCACTGAAGTAAAGGGAATATTTTTCTTTCAATGACATGAATTATTATGTATCAGTCAGTCTTTGCTGTTTAACAAACCAGTCCATATTTTAGTGGCCTAAAATAGTCACTTGTTGACTCACACTACTTGTGGTCAGTAATTTGGACTGGACTCAGCAAGGAGGTCATTCTGATGAACTTGCCTGTGTACATTCATGCAGCTACCATCAATTGGCAGATCTACTTGGAGCTGGTTGGTGCTGGCTTTTAGCTAGGCTGTGTATCTCCAGCATTTGGAAGGCTAGCTTGGGCTTTTTCAAACATGGATGAGTTGTAAACAGAAAAAGAGAGTGAGAACAAAAGCTGCATGTCTTCTTGAAGTCTAAGCTCAAAAGTTGCAAAATTTTATTTTTGTTGTATTCTTCTGTTGTTCAAAGTCATAGCCTGAATTCAAAGGATAGATAAGTAGACACCTCATCTCTGTGCGAGAAATAGCAAAGTCACATTGCAAAAGCATATGCATAGGTGAGATTATTGTAGCCATCTTTGCAAACAGGCTGCTGCCCTAACCAATGCCAGTTTTTGCTTAAAGATATGACCTTTAGTTTTCTTACTCCTGATATTTAAACAAGGTATAGTGTCTAAAAAATGCAATTTAGAAACCAAAGTATACACAAAGAGAAAGTGAAAATAAATGAGTCCTTCATTCATTTGTACTACTATAAAGTCTAATCTCTTGCCCGCAGCTTCCTCATGTCTGGCCAGGGCACTTGCATGCTTCATTCGTCTGTTAGGGTCCCAGTTTGTCATATGTCACTGGGAAACAACCCGTGAAATTTCCTTTGCCGAGGGCCTCTCAACCCATGGCATGGTTGGGCTAGCAAAGCCTTCAGAAATGCCCTGTGCTTGTTGCCTCCTGACAACAAAGACACGGTCCATGAATGAACTTTGCCAAAGAGAGAAAAAAAGTGGTCAGTTATAAAGAACATGAAAATGAAATAATGCATGTACTACTATGTATGTATGATATGTAAAGATCAGGGAGGGCTCTGATTTATTAACCTGAATTAATTAGTTCTCCTGAATCCCCTGAGAAAAATATGATAGGATGTTTATGTGGTTGTGCTTCACATCAATAGGATTATGTATATATGGTTTTATATATTCAGTCACAAAGCAGCTCCTGGGCACAGACGACCATAGGAGACAGTAACAGTTGACTCACATAGCACATACTAAGTGCCAGGTACTCTTAGTGCTTATACATGTCGACTCATTTAAGCTCACAATAAGCCTATGAGATAGGTACTATTATATCCCCATTTGCACATTAGGTTCACAGTGGTTAAAAGACTTGCCAAAGGCCTAACTTGTAAATGGCCGAGCTGGAGTGTGAACCTGGACAGTGTGAAACGCCAGCGCCAGGGCTCTTAACTGTTATGTTCTAATACCTCTCAGGGGTCATGTGACTTATGCATATGGTTCCTGCCCTTAACACAGATGTCCTTGACTCCTCAAATAAACCATGAGTCTCTTTATAATTACAGATTCAATTGGTCCAGAGTAGGTATTCTTAGAGTAGTATAGCACATAAAATATGAACAGGAAGAAAACATGTAATAAAAAATTTCAAAATTTAATAAATATAAAAATAAAATAGATGAGGTATAGTGTATAAAAAGTGCTATAGATATTCAGAAGTGGGGAGGTATTTCTAGCTATGGTGGTGAAGATCTAGAAAGGCTTTATGGAGAAAGAAAACTTAAATTTGAATTTGAGCAGTTGAAAATATGTTTGGATATACTGAGTAATAACCTGTGGTGGTTAAATGAATAAAATAGAATGTCTCCATCAAAATCGATGCAGTAATGCTGACAATTGGACTCTGCTCTGTAGTTGGACATAATAAAGTGTCAGAAGCAGGCCTCTCTTGATATTTCTTAACTATAACACATTTGAAAGTCAACTCAACAATCAATTCTAGGAGATAATATGCCACATGTACATGTAGAAACAATCCATAAATGTAAAACTGGAAATGTTAGTTGTCTGTGTTATGGTAGAGTATGTGTTATGTATCATCCATAGTTTATGAAGTATAACAATGTAACTAATATCTTATTAATAAAATTTCCACTAAATGTATTAAAATTTGGTTATTTAATTGGAGCTATAGATACACATTGGTAAGAAAATTATACTTGATTGACTTAGAAGTTGTGTGGAAAAAAATGTAATTGTTGACTGTTTGTCATGATGATGGGCTCCTTCAGAGGCTGGGATTGCTGAATCATGGGGGCCTAGACACTGGCAGCTAGGAGAAAGTTTAACTGAGGACAGATAGCAGAAGGCCCGCCTCCACTTGAGAAAGCAAATCATCAGAGCCTTTGGTTTTAGGTTGTTCTAGAAAGAAAAAAATAATACTGTAGCAGAGACTAGTTGCCATGAGAATCAAGAAAGAATCAGATTGAAAATTCTGTAAATACTAAGCATTATTAATAATTATGGAATTTGGCATTATAATATTTTAGAATGCAGCAACTGAAGTCACTAAAAGCCAATCATTTTAGGACTATAGAAAGCTAGATTTGGAAGGGGCCTTAGAGAGCTTTTAATCCATTTCTTCTAATTTTAGAGTAAATCATTCCTCTGGAGCCCAAGAAGCAAGTTGCCCAAGGTAGGATAGTAAGTTGTTCTAAATAAAGAAAGATACAACATGTTCTTTTGGTGTTTTTCAAAAAAAAAAACACTTACATATTTTCTTGGAATTTCTATTTGTCAAGCCTAAAAACTATTTATACTTAAACTGGGTAGGTTTATTAAACAAATTCAAAACAATGCTACACAGTTGGTTAAAGATCAGAGAAGAAATGGTATAATGTTTCCACAATCTTTTGGATCTGCTTCAAATCATAGGACAAATTATTAATTGTTCACTTAACAATCACCTATTGATGCTTACTATAATCAAGGTATTTTCAAAATTCCAAAAGGACTCTAAGAGGACTCACAATATAGGAAAAACAGTAGACTATTATTGCTGCTGCTACTACTATTACCACTAATACTAATATATAAAAATGAGAAATAAAGTATTAAAGACCTGAAGGGACATATAGAGAGTTGAAGGAGAGTAAGAAGACCAACAGTTCTATCAGGGAAGTCTTCGTGGAGAAAATATCTCCTGAACTGGCTTTGAAGAACTATTGCATTTATAGTCTGGGAGAAGTGGATTTCCTATTAAGCAAAGACAATGAGGTAGAAAAGCATGGGGTAGTCTTATTAGAACAGAGTTCAGGGGAACAATGAGAAATAATACTGGAAAGAAAGGCTTTGGGAAAATATAAGTTATGATTTGCTTTCTTGTTTGGGTATCCTCATGATGATTGAAAACTTGGTTTTTAAAATATTTATTTTTATAAATCTATGATATCAGTCCATTTCAAAAAAACTTGAAAAATATGAACATTTAAAAAGAAATAATTTTTATTTAATAATTTGCTCTATTAATATTTTTTAAGAGACATAGCTTTTTTGACTTTTTTTAAAAACAATATTCTAATTATATTTAATTGGTTATCTCAATAATATTAAACCTTTCATGATCAGTTCTGAAAGAGAAATTTTCTATATCCAAGTATAGCATTAGTCTTAGAAGAAGAGAAAAAGCCACGATGAAAGGAATAAAAGGGGATCTTTGATCCAGATGCTACTGAGAGAGGGCACCAATCCTCCCTGTTCTTGCAGAGGCACCATCTCACCTGTTCAGTCACACTGATCTTGACCATGCTCCTCAGGGAACTCCGGAGGAAGTGGGGGCACTAACAGTTCACAGAGCAGTTTGTCAGTCATTTCAGCCATCACTTCATCTTCCTGAGTTCTTACTTTGGTTCTCTTTGGGGGTGTTAAACTAGTGTTTTTCAGATGGTAACGTGCACAGGAATTACCTGGGAATCTGGTTAAAGTTCAGATTCTAACTCAGTAGTCCAGGCTGGAGATCAGGTATTTTTAACAAGCTCCTAGATGAAGCTGATACTATCATTCTACAGATCACATTTTGAGAAGCAAGGTATTAGTATTTTTCTTTCCATACTTCACATGTCTTCTTTTTGCTTTCATGTGAGTAAAACAAATTCATTTGGTCAAAACCTCTCTCCCACATATCTATGTAAATACTATTTTATTTACTTTTGATATTTTATTGTGGCTGACAAAGCTGAGGCCAATTCAATTTTTATTGCTTTCTAGGTAAGCTCTTTTTCCATCTGGATAAAGGATTTATTGTTGTTGTGCATTACTCCTGTGTTTTAAGAATTTCACCCTGATGTGTCTAAGGGTAAATCTCTTGTTTATGACTATGCCTTGACTACAATGGACCTTTTGATTTGCACGCGCAGGTAAACTCTGTAGCTAAGAAAATTTTCTTCTAATTATGCCCTAAGTCATTGTCTCTAACCAATGATTGATTCTGCTCAAGATCCTGCTTTTTTCCAAAGGATCTTCAATAATTCTCAGTTTGGATCTCTGACCACTGTTTTACACAGATAATTTTCTCTTTTTATTTTAATCTCTTTAGGTTTTTCTCTATAATCTAGAAGAGATTCAAGTTTATTCTTTATATCATAGATTAGATATTTTCGGGTTATTTCTGCCCTTGGTTCTTGACCGCAAGTGTATGTTAATTCTACTCTCATTTTTTTAAATATTCTACTGTATTTTTCTATTTTGCCCATTTTAGTTATTCTGTGGCTTTTCATGGTAGACTCTCTGTTATGTTCTTGTTTCAAAAGCATTGCCTTTAAACTTTTAGAGAATGCTAAAACTTCTTTATTATTTTCTTTGGATTCCTCAGACAAATCATTTCCAGAAGGTTGTTCTTTTTTTGTATTTCCAGGATAATGTACTCATTTCCCTTGTTTTGTAGTGTAAAGAACATTCGTCATTCATTTTGTGTCTCGGCATCTGAATCTCTTCCTTCTCCCCTTCCTATGTTTGGGGAACCTCCCTCTTTATGAAGCAAAGCTGGTCTTCCATATAAAAACTGAAAATGACATAAACTCAGTTTCTCAGTCTCCCTTACAATTAGGGCACACAGCGTCAGGCATGGACCAACATAAGTGGTTCAAGGAAGCAGAATAGAACTGGTCAACTCCAGTTTCCAGAGGCAGCATGGCAGCAGTTCTAAAGGCAGCACCTAGTGTTGACATGTCAGTGGTACAAGCTGATTGTGGCACTGGCAGTGCCACCCTGGGACCGATGAGATAGCTGCATTACTGGTTGAATAGTTTTTATATCTGTTCTTTAGTCTCAAAGTAGACCTTAGAAGCCCCTCAACATCTGTTTAATACACTTATTTTCTATTTATATTGTCAGAATCTAATTCACTTTTTGCAACTAAGAATGCTGTGTGATGCAATCAGTATCTTTTAAATAGCCCCTTAGTGGTCTTATTTTCTGCATACCATTTCTCAAATGAGTGGTCAACTGCTATTCTTACATAGTAGACACTTGATTCTACTTAGTCCACCTGGGTCCTGGTCAAACCATTCCCAGAGGAGATCTGGATGTCATACTCAATTTCTGGTCCAATTTCTGGTGTCTTCAGGCTTTTATTCTCTGCAGATCTGTTGGTTGGGGCTGGGATTTCCTAGCCTTGAGAAAGTAGAAATTTCTAAAGGTTACATACTTGTATATGTGTGCAGATTGACCCACAGGGGTTAAGGCAGGCTAAGAGGGACAGAAACTGAACTCACACACTCTCAGTCTCACTGCTTAGAACAACTACCTTAAGCACAGCTCTGCACAAACAATCCCTTGCTCAAAAATCCTCTATGGACTTTAGATAAAGTTATCAATGTCCTGGATAGATTGCCTGCTGCTCTGCCATACCCAAATGTTTCCCCTATTTTTTTCTCTAAATTTTGTCCCCTATCCACTGTGGTCCAAATGTTGCTAGCTCCATTGCCTCCTCCCTCATAAGCTTATCTCCTCTTATTCTTATTACAACATATTATTCCCACATATTATTCTCAACCCATAATGAACTATTTGTATTCCCTGATTCTGTTATAATCTCAGTTCTCAGTCTTTGCTTATGCTGTTCTCTTTCCCTGGAGCACTCCTCCTTGCTCTACATTTCTTCAGCTAACTGATGCCTACTCTCCTCTCCAGTCTCATCTTATCTATTCTTTTTTTCAGCAAATTTTCCTCTACCCCTCTCCACCTCAAGACCCATGTGCCATGTGCCCCTCCTATGCTCTCCCATGCTTATAACCTCAACTGGCCTCTAGCAATCCATTTGGCTATGTTTTATTCCTTGTTGTATCCTTAATATTTAGTCAGGTGCCTGCCTTGTTGTAGATACTTGGAGTATTTTTAAAAGAATACAAGAATAATTAAAGTAATTCTTCCCCAACCTTGAACACACATAGCAGTTTAAAATACAATAACTTGCTTCTTTGTGTAAAGTAATTATATACAGCTTATTAGACTATTCTTTTAGCATAGACTCTATGATTGGTTCAAGTAATTGTCTTGTTCAGGGGCTTCCACATTATTGGGTACATAAGGAATATTATTTTGAAGAAGTCCTATGTTATATAGTAATAAATAAATAAATAAATAAATAAATAAATAAATAAATAGTCCAAATTGGGCCACCTTTGAGAGTGAAAGGCAGTTCTATTAATAATCACCCTGAGACAACCGGCATAATTCCAAGGCAAGTGAGTCACACCGAGCACCTTATTTACCTGGCAGAACCCTTTTGTTAGATCATTAATAGTTATTTTGTAAACTTTAATTTAAAATAGAAGGTGTTGGGTCAGGGAGAGCTTCTAGTATTATAACCATTCTCTAGAAGGACAAACTGAGTGTGAAAAATTATCATCTCAAAGTCAAACAGTGAGCAGTAAGTTAGTGACAGAGAAGAGAAACTGCTCAGAATTTTTAAACATCTTTTTTCCTTACCTCCAATGAATGCTACTTGCCTTTTGATTAAGTGGGACACATGCAATAGGAGACATTGCAATTTAGATGATTTTTTTTACTGTAATAATTAGTTATTATAAAATAGAAGGAAACAAAATCAAATCTGTTTCTTCTTCCTACTTCTACCATGGTGATCAAGCATAATCCTTTAATTGTAATCAGAGATAGGAAGAAAATGTCCAAGTCATGTGCTTTAAAGAATTTAATTGGAGATTCAGCCATCATCCTACTGTAGCAATCATTTCTCCCCCTCTTTTTTAAAAAAAGCACTTAGAGCATTTAGACATCAGTTCAGTAATGTTCTATTTAAGAGCTTAATGATGGAAAGTCCTCTTATCCATGTACTATTTGAGAAAATCAAGGCTCAATATATATTATATTTGGGTCAGTTTGTGGTTTAGTAGCTCCTCTGTTATCAATATTGACAAATTAAGGGCAAATAGACCATAAGAGAACACTGGAGGCTAACTCTGAAAGCAGTGTTGAAAAGGTTGAGAAGAAAATGGAAAAGCAGTGTTAGAATCATGAACTCCAATAATGATAGTTTCATTGTGTTCACAATTTACAATGTGATTTTACATTCATGTTACTGGATCCATGGCATAGAGATACTGAGGAGTGTGGAACAGTAGATCCCTATCCAGTAGATGTATGATTGAATGACTAAGGTCCTAGGAGAGGAAATGACTTGCTCAGCGTCATACCTTAAATAGCAGAGATGGTAAAAAGAACCTAAGTCTCTTTACTCCTAGGCTGAGCATCCTTCTCTGTGCTTCATCTTTGTATAGTATGGGGAATCTGTACTACTTGGATTTGTCAAGGCCACCCAAACCATTCATATTGCTTATATTTCTGCTCAGGATATCCTGAAGAATTTTGGTTCTTTCTCTGCCTGTCTATTATGTCATGCATCATAGGCAAAAAGACAACTTATGACAAACTAGCCTGCTAAAAAGGAGCTAGATCTTTAGCCAGAGACTTCTCTATTCCCTGACGTGTCTGAGCTTCAGGTTACACAGCTGCATCTATCTGGGGATCTGGAACTGGAGGACATCAGGATCTAAGGTGAGTTATTAAGGTAGCATGGTGTTCCATGAGTCAACCTGACAAATGAAATAATACTATGTACCCAACTGGGATGCTGCAAGTTTTTAACAAAAGGTGAAAATGCCAGCCAGTGATCTGCAAAATCATTTTAGGTATGTAAGCATAAACTACTGACTTACTGTTATCTATTGATATCTATTTTTATTCAAGTTTTTTTTTTTTAGAATTGTGATAATATTGTGTATTCAAGATGCATTTGAATTTTCCTGGTGACCAGTAGAGACCCATCTAATATTAGTGTTAGTGACTGAAATGGAAGCATAGTACTGGAAATCTTTACTTCAAATTATCTTTGAAAAATACTTAGGAAAGTGTCATATGGGAGACAAGCATAGCCCATTTTTCTTCCAGCTTTGGGACTAATTAACGTTTATTGCTTGAGCACCAGAGCAGCAGCTGCCTTTTAACTGGGGGCCATGCTGAATAAAAAATGGATATCTATAAATCACAGAACCAGAGGGGTGAGAAAACACACTGTGGAAAGCAAGCAGGAACTGGGAGACTCAGTGTCAGGTTCACATCTTGCATCTCCTGCTCACAAGAGCCCTGGTGGGGAGAACCAACCAGTAGCATTTACATTGTTACCACTCTTCTTTCATGTTAAATTTGTGAATGTGAAGGGACAACTAGAGAGAACTTTTTAGAGCAGAATTGGCCAGACTTGACAACTGATTGAATAGTGGAGTTGGGAGAGAGAGAAGTCAAGAATGATCCTGGGTTGTGACCAGGGAGGTTGGTGTTTCATGTATTTGCTTGGTTTTAGTCTTAAAGTACAGGATATTGTCTTAGTTTTATTACAGACACATAGAAAAATTTAATACAATATATTTATTGTAAGAAAATTTAGATAACTAATAAAAGTTATCCCACTTCTTAAAAATAACAATTTAAAATCTTGATCTATACTCTTTGAGATTCTTTTCTACATATTTATATATTTTTCCACTTTATAATATCATGTACCAAAGAGAAATAAAATATACAACTGTACAAAAAGTTGTAAATAAATGTTCATTGCAGCATCATAATAGCTCCAAAGTTGAAATAATCCAAATATTCAATAATTGATAAATAGATAAACAGAAATGGTATATATCCATAAAATCAAATGTTATTTGGCCATGAAAAGAGCAAAGTATTAATACATACTACAACATAGATGAACCTTGAAAATGTGAAATGAAAGAAGCCAGATTCAAAAGTCCACACATGGCAGGATTCCATTTACATGAAACATTCAGAATATTCAGAGTCAGAAAGCAGATTAGTGGTTGCCTGGGACTGCAAAATAGAAATGAGGAATGAGTAAATGTAAACAGATGCAAGGTTCCTTTTTGAAATGAAACTTTTCTAATATTAGAATGCAATAATAGTTATATAAAATTCTACATATTTATTAAAAATTATATATATGTTTAAATGAACAAATTTTATGCTATAAACTATGTTTCAATTAAGCTTTCAAAATATATATCATGGACATCTTTTTATTCATCTAAAACTGTAATTACAAAAATAAATTTAATCAGTCCCCATTGTTGGGCAGAAATGGTCTTTTCTGCCTGATACCTACTATAACTCCCCAGGAGTGGGTGAGACTGTACATTGAAGCCATGAATGAGGCAAAGCACATTCTAAAGCTTATCCCCAGATGCCCAGATCACCAAAAACTAGCAGACCTCCTTCAATAGTCATACAATTCTATGCAGCTTCCTAAAGGAGGCTGTCAAGACCAAGGCTGCAGACAGCCAACCTTGCACATTGTTCTTTACCTCCTACTGCTATTACATGAAGAAAAAAAAAATGTGCACTTCACGTTTATGTTCTCCCATCAGGCCAAGAAGTGGCTCTAGGCTCATCATAGACTGCCCCACTACTGGCAAAGGAGGGTAGCAGCCGAAACAGCAGGTCCAGTTCATCCAGTGGTCCTTTGGGAGGCCTCAGCCAAGCTATCTCACCAGCTCTTTCCCTTGGAGTTAGTTTGATATTGTTAAAAAGCAAAAATTTAACCAAGTAAATTTGAAGGTCTATTTGACTTTACTAAACAATTCATGATCATACAGCATTCTCTCTAGCAAATAGAAAGGCCCTCTGAGGAGCTTACAAAATGGAAGTTTTTTATGTGTTGAAGGTATGGTGGGACAAGGAGATTAAAAGAGTGGATTGTTTCAGGCATGGTCACCTTCCCTTAGGGGAAGACCGGGGGTTTTATCAGGCAGATGACCTCAGTAGTATTGATCAGGAAATTCCAGACTGAGTGGTTTAAAATTTCACTCCTGAGAAATATTGAAAGGACAATTAAGTTAGGTATGAAATCTTGGTGACGCTTAGCAAAAGTGGCTCCATTATAAGTCTGTTGTTTCTTTTTAACAACGTGCAGCTGACCCTTGAACAACATGGGTTTGAACTACGTGGGTCCACTTAAAAGTAACATTTTTTCCCCTTTAGCTTACTTATTGGAGGAATACATATAATACATATAATGCACAAAATATGTGTTAACTGTTTATTGGTAAGGTTTCCAGTCAACCGTAGGTGTTAGAAGTTTTTAGGAGAGTCAAAACATCATACATGGATTTTCCCCTAGTGGGGGTTGGCACTCTCTAACCCTTGCGTTGTTTGAGAGTCAAAAGTAATATGTTTATATTAGCATGTGTGATAGACATTGTGTCTACTTTTCTCAATGCTATATTCCTAGGCTTAATATAGTTAGTAGGTGTCTAATAGATACTTTTTGTGAGAATAAAAAGATGATATGAACTGTCTTCCTTCATGATTGAGCCTCTGAAACTTTTCATCGGTAGAGGATCCAATAGGGATGAAAGTTCTATCCATCAATGTTTTTGGTATGGCAGACTGGCCCTCGGTCAGACTGCACTGCCTGACCTCTGAAGTTCATTAGTTTCCAGTCACAGTCACAACTCTTTGTTCTGGGGTCAGCTGAGGTCAAAGCCAGCAGACTTGTACAGGGGGCAGAATAGGGATAGGCCAAAATACATTGAAATAATCTGATCCTGTGATGTGGCGAAATGCAAACAAGTGATTGCTCTACACCCATTGGCTAAAAACTGGTTTATAAACTGGGTAAAATTACACAAAATTATGAGTCATCATTTGTTCTCATTGGCGTGATACCTCTAAAACAATAAAGTAGCTTGTGACCCCATTTCTACCCTGAGAAAAGACTTAGTACTCAAAAAAGGGAGAAAATATTTATTTAAGAAGTCTGATGATGTATTCTTTTTTACACTGAGATCATCTTTTCCCATCCTACAATGAGGTGTCCAGATCAGAGAACAAACAAACCTTTTGTAAACTGCTTCATTATCTTTAATGCTGCATTTATTAAAATCCTGCCACTACTGTTTGCCATATCGTTTTCATCTTTTTACAAAAGGCTGATACTTATCTGACTGAGACAGAGGTCTTATTTGCATCATACACTGTTACAATAGTCATGGAAAGAGAACAAGCTCAACTATAGAGCTGGGTACATCAAATATTAAAACTGTAACTTGTGCTTAGTTCTTCCTGGAAAGAATGACCGTGGGTATTTTTAAAACAAATTTATTTAATATAAAGTTGTAAAATAACCATTGCTTTAATTTCATGTCTATTCCTATAGCAGAATTATATCCTTAGATAATTTATAAAATTTATATATAATAAAAGTGAGAAGGCCTAGAATAGTATATGCAGGGCACATTGCAACAAGTGGCAAATAATAATCCTCTTCTTCTCCCTCATCCTTCCCGATGCCTGACCAGAGTCATGGTCTAAGATAACATTCCAATCTTTGAGAGAAAGTATTGTTGAAAAACTAGCCAAAATGAAGGATTCAATCACTCTGGATAACATTTGGTTATAAGTTTCATGTACTGCCTTGGTTGCTGGGGAGGAGAAATGAGTAAGACATAAAGCCTACTGTAAAGTGTTTTATGTTTCAGAAAAGAAGAAAGAAATACATCCATTGAAATTACAATGCAATGGGACATTCAAGTATGTACCTTTCCTAGAAAATAGAGAAATTATTTTCACATCAATGGTAATAAGAAACAGGGAAGAGATTCCTTTGAGAGGGAGCTAGGAGGACAAGTAAAATCTGCACCTGTGGAGATGAATTTGGAAAAGCATTTCAGGAGGAGGAAGTTAAGCGAGGAAAAGTTAGAGGCAAGAAGTACAGGAAGCTGTGTGTACATATGTATGTGGTATGGTGATGATAGAGGGTTGGAGGTGCAGTGTAGAGTTGGAAAAGCCTAATAGGGCTTGATCATAGAAGCAGGAAGGAACAGCTGAAGAGTCTGGATTTAATTTGGTTGATATTATGGAACCTTTACAAGTTCAGAGTATAATGTGGCATGCTATCCTTTGGGAAGGTGAATTTGAAAGTAGTGTCAAGTTGAAGAAGAGCTGAGAGAGTGCTGGGGACTATCAAATCTAAGAACCTAATTTAAAGCAACCGAGACCAGAAAGGAGTTGACTTGTCATGAGATTAAATAGCAGTTTTAGGTCAAGGAAAGGACTATAAACTTTCCTCTCCTTTTCCTTCCCATGCCAATTCTGGATCTACTTCCAAATGGTTGGGCTCCTCTGATGCCTCCTCTCCCTTCCACTGGCTTATATCCAGGCCTCATCTCTTGAGGAAGTTATTTGATTTTATTTAAATGCCCAGTATTTATACCTTCTGCATCTCCCTCTGCCTAATACAAGGAGGAGAAAGAGAAGAACGCCTACAGTGATCAAGGCAGGCACTGTGTTAAGGACTCAGAGACAAATTAGACTCTAGATTCAGAGTAGAGAATGACAAGGTGACCAATGACACTATTCAGTCATATGGGCTGAGGTAAGCAGAGTGATGGGAGCATTCTGTAGGGGGAATGTGTCATTTGGAGGTGGTGGTAGGGACCAGGAAGCCTCTCAGAGGAGATGTTATTTAAGGGGAGTCTGAAGAGGTTAGGTAAGGATTGTCAGGCAGATTGAGAAAGATTCCTGTGTAAAGGCAAATAAGCATGGACAGGTAGGATGTGTTTGGGAAACTACTAGAACTTCAATTGGCTGGAGGCTGGGGACATGTGAAGGACTGGTAGAAACATCTGAAGGGCTTTGCAAACCACACTAAGGAGTTTGGCCTGATGGGTTTTAGGCTGGAGAGAAGCAACATCAGATTGGTATTTACCTCCCATCTTCCATGCCCCTTTTGTCCTTATTATTTCTCCAGTAGCCTCTTCATATCTATTTGGTCTGCTGTAGAAAATTCTGAGTTCTGCACATTGAAGTATCCCAACTGAGATCAGATGGTCACTCAGCAGTGAGTGAGCAAAGCACCAGAATGCCTGGGCTCAAGGGAAATCTCAGCTTTCCCACATACTAGCTTTGTGTCAAAAGCAAACTATTTAACCTCTTTGGGCTTTAGTTTCCTTGTGGGCAAAATAGGGAAAATGATAATGCCAACTTCAGCAGGGCTTTGTGAGGGTTAAATGAAATACATATGAAAAATACTTAGAATATTGTCTGGTATATCGTGAGCACAAAGAAAGACTAACATGAACTACATAAAAGCCTTTGGGTAAAGGACTGTAATGGATCCAAGAGAATGGTGAGACCACAGCTTGGCCTTCCTCAAAGTTTTAGGTGCTATCACTGGATCAATGAGAATGCGTCCGTAGGCCTTTAGGCCACCAGTGTGCAGTCCTCAGATCACAAGACTTTTGGAAATTCTGTGCTTCTTTTAGACTCTGAATTGGTAATCTGTATTTCTTTAGTATTGAGTCTGCAAATTTACACAACCTTCCCTTCTTTCCCAAATCCCTGCATACAATAAGATTTTAATAAGGATGTTGAAAAAAGCGAGAATACAAAAGAAACCAGATCAGCAAATGAGAATGATGC
This sequence comes from Macroglossus sobrinus, assembly GCA_004027375.1. Taxonomy (NCBI): domain Eukaryota; kingdom Metazoa; phylum Chordata; class Mammalia; order Chiroptera; family Pteropodidae; genus Macroglossus; species Macroglossus sobrinus. The sequence continues at coordinate 23,447 of PVKZ01005683.1, forward strand.
TTTTGATTTGAATTTGCACTGACGACACTGCATGTGGTTCACCAAGCATCCAATTTACAACTTAGCTTCTTATACTCCTGGTGAGTGCCTCATAAGTTGAAATTATCTTTTGTGATTAACTTTACATAATTCTTGCGCTAACACCGTACCCACCTAAGCAATTCACAAATATCTCAGGAGGAGAAACACAGTGATCTTCCCCAACACACTCATATAACAGTTTCAACATAATTAGTAGCATTTCTGGATCCAACATAGCACTCTTAAAATGTGTATGATGGAGGAAATGAATGACTCTAATTATACCTTATTAAATCTTATTAATCCTCATTAGAACTCTATTATTCTTTATAAGTGGGTTAATGGAGAAAAAAAAGAAATGCTGGTCAAGTCCTGTTACATCTGATGAGGATTGGGTGAATCCTTTCTTTGTGTGATGCCAGGATTTCTTCATGTTCAACAGTGGCACTCAGAACAGTTTTGCTGAAATGTTGAAGATAGAGTAAGTGAATTGTGTTCTAATTGGATCTGATCTTTTGAAAGCCCCACAACAAAATCTCTTTTAAGATCTCATATTTCCTATTTCAAACTATGTTAAACTGCAAAGAAAAAAATATTTCATTATTGCATGGAAAGGTACTCTTGACCTTATCTCTCTGCTACTATCTACATATTTTTGTATGTGTAGATGAGAAATTGAGAGGAAGAGAGATTAAGCAATTTGAACCCGGGAATGTCTGAATTAAAGGACCTTGCATATGGAAGGTATAAAATACATGATAAGTGCATAATATACGTTTCTACATTTATTTCTCGAATTCTTTGTCCAAAAAAATCCCACGAAATCCCAGATGAACCAAGTTTTAGAAGTTTCATGAATAGTTACTTACGGTGTATTCTCAACATTCATGAATGAGAATTAGGTCCTGCTGGACTGAATAGCCTGCAGGTTGGGTGGATACATCACGGGGATTATTCAGGTGACCTGGCTGGGGGAAGGTGAGTTCTGGTTCTTTGGTGTTGGGCAAGTCACTTTACCAGTTTTTTTCCTTACATGTGAAAGGGGGACCATACTTTGTTCTATAACACTGAGATCTAATAAACTGCTGAGAAATAACTTTAATGATGTGCTGAGGTGAGGGATTATTACCGTAGATATCACTAGGATAGGAATACAAGGAAACAAAGTCTCCAGCCTTGGAACGCCTTTCAGGCAATGGCTACTGCACATTATAACCCCTCGAGATGGAGATAGTAAATGGTGGTTTTCATGGTGGCTCACATTTACAAGTATCAGAGGCAATAAACTCCAACTCAAACTTTCCAAGAACAGGCTTGCCTTGATTCAAACTAGTTCACCCAGTTCGCAGATTTTTTTGGAACTATAAGCATAGAGTAAGCTTTCTGGGCTTCCGGACCCGGCTGCTGCATAAACGTTAAACTCCAGGGGTTCCTTTATCTGAGACAGAGAAAGAAGCCCTGAAGCAACTGACCGTCCCTGCTATTCAGGGATGCCAATGAGACCTTCCAGGAACTGACTCCAGGGCCGAGGGAAGTTCGAAATCTCTTCACAGGGTGGTCCGCTGACATCTGACCTGGTTCACTGCTTAGTGGGGAGGAGGAGTCAGGGCCTTGCCTGGCGGCCGGAACACCGCCAGGAGACTGGGCCATGAGGGTTCTGCACCTGGATCTGTGGCGCGTATGATCCTGTACAAGTCATTCCTCTTCCAAGAGCTTCACTTTCTTCATGCGTGAAGTGGACGGGTTGGAAGTTGGTCTTTGCCCGCTCTGACATCCAGTACGTTTTGAGCTGGGAATCCAAGGTGGGGCTCACGAGCGAGATCTCGGAAGGGGATTCCAAGGCAGGATCTCTGCTGCTCAGAGCCCTAATTTGGTGTCTTAAGAGCAGACGCAGGTTCCCTAGTTTCTTCAGCCCCTCGACTTGGCCACTTCCTCCTCCTACGTCTCCTTCCTCTTCTTCCAGTGCAGGCAAACCCTCCCCATCTCCCTGCTTTCCTTCCTCCTTTGCAAGTTCCCTGCATTCCCGTGTTCCCTCCTTTTCCTCCCAGGAAATAAAGTGCACGCTGTGCGCCCACCTTTTGGCAAAGCCACTGCCCGCTGCGGGCGCCCCTCCCCCGCCAGGCGAGCGTCGCGCGGCGGCCCGGCGGGCACCCGCCTTCCCATACCTTACATGGACAAATGCGTGCAGGCAAAGTCAGGAATTCAGGCCCCTGACGTCAGCCTCCAGCTCTCAGGGCACCGCACGGGAGGCCGAGGGGGAGGGGGTGGGGACGGTGGGGGAGGAAGGAGGGGGAAAGGCACCAACCAGCAGCCGCTCCAGCCCTGCCGAAGTTTCACTTTTTGTCTCTGGGTTCGTTCCCGGCCCCGCGCGAGCTTTCCCGGGAAAAGTAGCTTTAGCGAGCGGGGGACAGCCGGGCACTGCAAGGTAAGGGATGGCTGTACCGCCCGCGGCGCGGGGCGCGGTGCGGGGCGTCAGGGCCCTGCCTGTCCGGGGCTGGGGACAATGGGAGGGGGAGTGCCCGGCACCTCCTCCTTCGCCTCTGCCTCCGCCTCCAGCCGCCGCCGCCGCCGCCGCTGCCCCTGCTGCCTCCTCCCAGAGGTATTGTTGCAAATCCTCCTTCCTTCCCCCCACCCTCCGCTCGCGGGCGCCTCGGGAACCCCCAGCCCTCCCCCGGCGCGAGCGCCTCCGGGGTGGCAGGACGCGGGCGCGGGGCGTGGAGTGCGCGCCCTGCCCGGGCCGCAGGGCCCGCGGTGCGGAAGTGCCGGCCGCGGCGCAATCACGGGGTGCACGCCATGGGGGAGGGGACCCCGAGTTTTTCTGGAAGCTCCGACCACGGGCTGGGCGAGATTGGAGCTCTTTCCTATGCGCCCCCTGCCCGGGCTTTGCTGGGCGCCCAGGGGGCGGGGCCACACCCAGCGGCATAGAGCTTTCGCGGAATCCCAATTGTCACAGTGGAAGGGCCTAGGAACCCAGACGTCCAAGCCTCCCATTTTACAGTTGGGGCAACTGAGGTCTTGAGAAAAGGAGGGCCTCCGCCGAAGTCAGTCACTTAAGGCCAAGCTGTAATTAAAGTGGATGGCTCCAGATTCCTAATTCCCTTTCTCCAAGCATAATTGGAGCACTTACTGTGTGCCAGGCTCTGTGCTGGGTTGTTGGGTCAGAGGCAGGTGAGGCCCAGTTCCCGTATTCACGGAGCACTCAGACAACCACCCGGTCCAACCTTACCCTAGATGGTCCAACCTTACCCTAGATGGAAAGTGCGGAATGATGGGGGAAAAGGCGTGGATAAAGTTTTAAGGGGCTCAGGGAAAGGCATTTGATTTCTCAGACCTTGGGGAGGCAACAGAGATGGCCCTTTGGAGGGGGACCACTTGATCAGGGAATTTTCTGAAACCAGCCAGCAGCGACATGGAGGGAGAGGTGCTAGGGGAACAGAAAGATCTCCCTGGCTTCCCTTTCAGGGATCCATTGCCTTCCAGCCTTGGATACAAAATGCAAAATCTTAGGTCCACCTCTGAGTTACTTTCCTGGTATCAGACTCACTTAACTTTGTTTCCAATCCTTTTTCTTTTCACCTCTTCCCTGTTTTCTAAGTGGTTTACCTCTCAATAAAACTCACTCTCACTAAAGTATTAGCGACTTAATAGCATACTTCTCCCAAACTTCTGTATTTTAAGAAAACCCATAAGTGAAGGGAAGGAAAGCAACAAACTCCTCCCCCTCCTTTTCCCAATCCTTACCCTCCCTCACTCTTACAGATAGGGAAACAAAAATAAAGGCCCAGAGAAGGTGGATGCTAGTTTTCGAGTCAGCAGTGAATAATGGTGAACCGTGGGGGACCAGAACTCCCAATAGGGCACACTCTGCTCTATGACCAGCCTTCTTCCTTCCTGGGTTCCTGCCAGCAATAGAGGACTGTTAAAAGGGAGTGTATGGCATATAACCTTTGCAAGACAGTCTCTCAACTCTAATACCCAGGCCTGTACCATCTGGAATTTAAATTTTAAGTGGGAGATAAGTAGTTAGGGTTACCTGTCTGAATGGAAGAGTTGAAGGCCTGGGATCTTTGGGTCAGGTGGTCCCCTGGGATCATGCTTCCTGTAAGCAGCAGGCGGGTCTAGAGTTGACTTTGGACATGGGCAGAGGGAGAAGAATCTGGGCTGCTGAGTTGGTTACTATGGCTGGGACTGAATAGCACTCTTGGAGTGACATATTCTGGTGGAAAGGTCATCACTTTGGGGGAGGTAGACAGTCCCAGGCAGTGGTTGGTTTGAAAGGAGACTTGGTTATGAAGGGACTTAAAAATGCCGGTCTTGGGAGTTTGGATGTGACTTGAAGCCATCATTTGAGGGTTTTGATCAGGGTGGGACGTGATTGAGAGCAGGACTGGCATTGGGAAGTCTTCTGTTGCCCCTTTCTAGGGGAGAGTGGCAATAATTTGGCCTGTGGATGTTCATTCGTTTATATATATTACTGAGTACCTATCATGCTCCATTGGCAAATATGAAGATTTTATAGCAGATTCTTGTATTGTAGAGTCAAATAACTTGTATTTCATCAGTTCTAAAACACACTTTTTCAAATTTTAATATTACTGAAATTGGGTAGTCTTATAATTACAGATATGTCATAGTTGAGCAATTTTTCATTATAAGTTGATGATGGTACATCTTACAATGATTTAGATTTGAAAAATTTGTTAATCATATTCTGTATGAATATACAATGCTTTGCACTTTATACAACACTTTCCTCTCAGATATTCCATTTGAATCTCAAAAATCCCCTGAACCTTGGACCTGGTGACACTGTCATCTCCACTGTAACCCTTGTCCAAGGTCACACGGCTAATTAGAAATGTGCTCAGAATCACAGCCCATAACTTTGACTTTTGGTGTTAATATGTGACTTGATCCTGCTGTGGAACTAGCATGGGTTAATTGGGAACTGGGAAAGAGTCAGTTTGGATTTGATTTCTGAACTATGGTTTAAGGTGCTGGAATGATGATGGATTTTTTGGCCAAGGGCATAGTGTAACTCACAAGGACTGGAAAGCCCCCTTAGCCCAGAGATTTGCTACATTTAGTGGAAAATGGACAGGGAGATAAAAGATGCAAGTAACATGGTAAAAACAGGATGGAACTGGTGGCTATTTACACAGAAAGAGCAGTGCAGGAAGCACACAAGTTTGGGAGCCTACCTACTGTGAACCAGGAACTGGCTAGCCCTGGGAGTACAAAATTGAGAAGGACATGTCCTCGTCCTGGATGAGCATGCGTGCACGCTGCTCTAGGGGTATGTTTCAGTCGCTGGGCACAGAGGGAATGGTGTCTGAAGACAATCTTTGGGGCTGAGTAGGAGTTGCCCAAGTGGAAAAAGGACAGGTAAGAGATAATCTGTGAGGTGAATGCAGATGTAGGGAAGATGTATTCTTGAGGCTGTATTTTAAATGGCTAGCATGAAGGGGGATATGGGAATTGAAGAAGGTGGAGGACTTTTATTTTTTCTAAGTAGATTTAAATTTATCTTGTAGGCTATAGAGATTCACATGAGAACAAGCTTGTGCAGGAATCTCTGGGAATAGGTATTTGAATAGTAATGCAGGAAGCATAGTAACACATTTAAGTAACTGGTTGAGTGAACCTGAGACTTTGACCTTGGGCAGTAGCTAAGAGTCTTATAGTTCAGTGTGTGCATTGATGGGTGGGGACTTTTCTTGGAATATGGCATGGAAGACTGCAGTGCTGGAAGAAACCAAGGAGAGGAAGGGGAGGTAAGTTTGTGCTGCACCAAGGGAGCTCCTATCTGGTTGGAAATATCTGAGTGTGAAGGTGTGTATGAAGCAGAGAACATGAGAGTGACAGGAAGGGAGGAAAGAATGGAAGTGTGTGGTGGGACATCTCCAGGTTGTCTGGGGGCATGGAGGAAATAAATGGCCAGTGCACAAGTCACAGAGGAAATAAATGGCCAGGTTACAGAAATGAGAGAGGACATAGATGTATCCTTGAGGACTTCCTCTCTCCTGACTTTCTGAAAATAGGGTGAGTGGGTGGCCAGAGGGTTAATGGCATTTATGCTTGGAAGCAGCTAAACCACAGAATTTAAAGAAGAAAATGTTAATCTTTCTGTTGTTCTTTCCAATAATAATAGTAATAATAATAACCTTGAAAATTTTTTGAGTGCTTGACATGTGCTTATGTAATTTTCATACTGATTCATTAAAGTAGGTTTTATAATTATCAGTTTCATTTTACAGATGAGACAATGAGTTTGGTTAAATAGGGTTACCCTACTACTAAGTGATGTGGCTGAGTTTCCAACCTTGCCTGATCTATAACTTCGTCACCACTCTTTTATGTGTTTGTAGAATGAAAAGTTCAAATCTACATTGTTTTTCGGCGCTGTTCCTTGGAATTTAATTCAGTATACATTTATTGGGCCCTGATTAGATCATAATTGAGGATTTACATGGGTGAGCAAGCTTCTCAATTCCACACTGGTTCTTCTCACCATTCCTTCTCTTAAGATTATACCATTTCTTCTACCTTTTAGGTATTTTCTCTTTCCATAACTAACTGGAGGTAAGGATTTTTCCAATTTTATTAATATTATTAACGTATATCACTGTATAAGTTTAAGATGTACAGAATAATGGTTTGACTTACATATATTGCAGAATGATTACTATTATAAGTTTAGTTAGCATCCATCATCTTATATAAAATAAAAAAGAAAAAAAAGAAAAAAATTCTTGTAATGAGAACTGAAAGGATTTACTCTTTCATATGTAGCATAGAACAGTATTTACTATAGTTACCGTTTTGTACCTTACATCCTGGTACTTAGGTGATAAGGATTTGATAAGGATTTGAGAGGCAGTTGGGGCACTGAAATAACAAAGCAGGGAGGTGATGGAGTGTTGATCTCTGTTATTGTCCTTGATCTATGGCTCCTGGGACAATGCTATATGTTCTCTGGAGTTGAGCCAAATAGCTCCTTTTGGATCCTGCCCTCCCCGGATCATGCAGATCGCTTCTTCCAAGAAGGCTTGCAGGCTCAGGACTCTGAGGAATCTTCAAGTCCTTCTTGTGGCTTGCTTGTCTCAGGTAGGTCATTTGCATTTTCGTGATTCCCAGATACAGGCATTTCCTCTGGAGAGGAGAGGGACACCAGGAATGGCATCCTGCAAAGTAAATAAGACCTTGGTGTCTTCATCTTTGAATTGATATCATCTCTGGTGCCCTGAAGATGTTCAGTAACTGTAAAATGAAAGAATAGTGTTCGCTGACACAATACAAGCACGAATCACCACTTGATCTTTTATGTTTGCTTGTCTTTGTCTCCCCTCCACTTTAAACTAAGCTTCATTAGGATCGCAAAGATATCTTTGTTATTGGTCATGTTCTTAGTGTCCAGAGGAGTACCTGGGACATAGTAAGTGTTCTGGAAATATTTGTTAGATGAAGAAAGGGATTGAGTTAGTTTACTGTAACCACAGATAGCAATGTGGGGGGAGGGGAACTGTTTTTACTGACCCAGAAGCTTGGGCCTCTAGAGTCTCAGGACTGGATTGAAAATCTATGCTGTACCTGCCACGGGAGGTATTGGGCAGTCCCACTGTCAGGGTCAAGATGAGGGGACTGGTAGTGCAGAGCTGAGTCTCTAAACTAGCTCTCCTGAGTAATTGCAATTAAAACTGCTCTTTCACTTTTCTCTCACACAGTCAGGTGGTTCTGTGGTTGAAATATTCCTCTGTTTCCTTATTCATGACTTGTCTAATGTGTTTTCTCTACCTGGAGTTCCTGGCCTCTCTCCATTGTCCCTGCCTATTGTAAACTTATGATCCTTTCATTTCAAAGCCAAAACCCACCTTGTGATACGAAGCCATTCCCAGACTCCTGTCCCCTTCAACCTTATGTACATGTGTGATCAAATCCCCCTCAATCTCTTGTATTTAGTCCAGCACATGTGTACTGAGTGAATACCATATGCTAGACAGAAATACTAGATACTGGCTTATGAAAACAAAGGTCTGTTTTCAAGGATTTTGATTCTAGCATAGGAGATAGATTAAAATAGAACATGGTAAGGCCTTACTAGAGTGATAAACAAAAGACTAATGGGAGCACTAAAAAAGGAGCGACCAAGCACCTGGGAGAACAGATGAATGCTCATGGAAAAGGAGACATTTGGGTTGGGGTTTGAAGAGTGAATAGCAGAGTTTATATGGTGGACAGGGGTAGAAGAGCTTTCCAAACAGTGAGGCCTTGTTATACATATAAACACACAAGCCTGAGGCCTAAGAGGGTTTAGAGTAGAAGGGTATGTTGGAGATCACTAAGAAAGGTGGTGCTGGCTAGGGAGGGTTAGATGGTAAAGGCTGATAGGATGAGCTAAGGATGATGGCCGTGGTTGGGAGTATGGGGGCAGCAGAGTTTTTGTTACTTTTTGAGCCAAGAGAGCTTTTCTGCTTTAGCGAGCTTTGATGGCTGAGTGATAGCAGGTCAAAACCATAGGCAGGGGCCCGCTTTGGAGGCGGCGGAAATATTCTAGGGCAGGAGGACCTGTACCAGGTCAGCAGAGTAGAGAAGGGAAGAAAGGATTTTGGAAGCTGTTTGCTGTTAGAATCTTATCAGGCAGCTGAGTTCTTACTCTTGTCCTTCTAATTATTTGCTAGTTTATCAGCCCTGGCTGGAAAAACTGTTTTATATGACCAGAGCTTGTAGATAGTAGGAGAAGCAGCAAGCTGGCAGCCAGTTCCTGCCTTAGAAGTGTGGCTGGAGCCATGGTGGCCCAAGCGACATGCTTCCTCATTGTATAGGGAGGAAACTGAGGCCCCGGGAAAGGGACAGACTTGCTTAGTCATACCTTTGTTAGCTGTGCTAGAATTGGGGTGTGGCCAGCCTCCTTTCAAAGGTGTTTTTGATTCTGTTTCTGCTGAGCCAGGCCTGAAACATTCTTCTCCATTTGCCCCCACCCCTCCTGGAGCTGTGCTTTGGGTAATTTGGGAGGTGATATGACTTAGAGATCCTGTTTCTGGACTTGAACCTTGTGCTTTGCACTTTGAAAACAAAGTGATTACTGATGGTTGCATTTGAGCCTGTGTGTGGCTTTGGGATTTATTTCTTTCGCTGTCATTTATGCCTGTGGCTTGTTTGCAAGAACCAAGCTTCTGACTCCTTAGTAACTCCCAGGTCCTTTGCTTGTGACACAGCCCCACCCCCACCCTTAGCATTGCCTTTTTAAAAAAAATTTATTTTTGCCTGCCTAAAGGTTTTCAGGCTGCCAGTATTGATCTGTTGCAGGGTAGATCCTCCGGTTTTTTACTTCCTTCTTAAAACATCCATCACAACCCATCTCACAGAACCTATTAGTATTTCATAGCTTTCATAACACTTTTCATGGAGTGAGTGCATTTTACAATTGGTTTTATTACATTGTTCCCAACTGCTATCCAAGAGATGGGTCAGCAGGATCAGTCTTGTCTTGCAGAGTGTGGGCAAGAGTTCAGGGGGTGGGGGAAACCTTCCCATGTGGTGCTTGGCCTTAAGTGACAGAGTGAGAATCAGTCTACTGTCTCCAAAGCTCCTGTCCTGCTCCTCAGTTTCTCTAAGTGAGCATGAGAAATTGATGTGAAAGTCCTTCGTAAGCCCTATACACAGGCAAGAACAATTATTATTTCACTGTGTGCTAATTAGTAACAGTAGCTGCCTGTGTCTGTGACTTTGGAAGGCAACTGAGAATGAGTTTGGAGACTCTTGAGTCCTGAGGATCTGGGCTTTACCATGCCATCATTTTGGCAGTACCATCACCAATAGTTTTTGGTATAGGAAAAACAAAGTCCTGTGTTTGAGCCACCCACACTAGCCCTGTGATCTTAAGCAAGTTCCAGAATATCCCTGAGTGAGCCTTAGTTACCTTTAAATAGAAATCATATGATATATCATAGAGCATTTGTGAGAACAAGAGAAATTTTGATGATATTGCTTTATAAACAATAATATATTGTATAATGTGGCAATTCCTGGTGCCCAATGTGGTGTCTATAACACAGGAATGGCACCTTGCCCTCCTGATGGATATTGTGGGGTTTAGACCCAGATAGCTCTAAGTTCAAATCCTAGCAGTACCATGTAATGAAGGATGCTCCCTTGGGTGGTCATAGGCACGACTTGGTTTACTGACTGACTCATTTTTAGACCTCTATTAATGAGGGCACCACTGTTGAGAATAGTGCACTCAGCAAAGTGCAGTGAGTGCCACAGACATTTTACAGGCATTTCTAGGCTATGCAGACAGATGGTTTATCACCAGAGGATGGCTATGCAGTGTCCCTTCTAACACTGTGACCACCTCACTCTTTTGGGTTTTGTTTGTGTTGTGTTTTTCAGCCTTACAGGGTTTGCTTCTGCTGCAGTGCTTGCTTGTGTCATGGACTTACATCAAAGCCCCCAGTAGTTCAAATGGAAAACTGGTGGTGAGAGGTGGTGTCAGGTCTTCCTCAGAAACTTGCGTGGAACTTTTCATGGGGCAGGTCAGTGAAAGGATCAGGGCAGGGCAGGGTTATTTCACTGACCTTCAGAAAATGTGCTTTAGACTTGTTCCACCTCCAGGACTGGCATTTTTCCTGCCATAGCCATTGTCAGCATTTCTTAGTCACTCAGGCCATCAGCCAGCTGCCCAGCTGAGACGTTGCAGAGGGTTTTAAGAGGTGGAGAACCTTCTTCATTAGGAGAAGATGGTTGTGGGCAAATGTAGTGTGAGTTCTTTGGCATTTTTAGGAGACCACATTTTTGATATTAAGGGATTCCTGTCCTTAATATTAACCTCAGCTTTTTTTTTTTATCTGTAAAAATGGCTATTGCAACAATAGTAGTTTCAGAGTTAGAGGGACTGTGCCTTCTGGTTTTCCCAGGATAGCACCTGCTTATGCTTGTGCCCTGGTGTAGTATTAATCGTGACCCCTTTCACTTTCAGAGGTGTTTTCATTTGGTGGATTAATCATATGATCACCTTCCTTGTGAACATTGAATGAGGTCGTGTATCTAATGCATAAGGCCAGACCTAAGGTAAAGACCCAACAAACTCTGCTGTTTTGTTAGAGGAGAGGCTGGGTGCTTGAGAAACGTGTTCCCCCCCCCCCCAATGAATTATGTTCATAAAGGTAAAGTTCAAGGATGTTTGAAGGGGGAGCCTAGATTGTAAGCCCTTAAGAGTTTATTAGGGTCAATAAAAACATGTTAATACCTGCTTAAAATATAAGAAAGTGCAACGAGAGAGTTCAAATAAAGAAGTTTTGGAGCATGTGAGTCCACTGGAACATGTGTGGAAGCTTGTTGGGAAGGTCAGACATGGAAGGACAGTAAGGTTTAGTCTTTCTTGTGATGGGGCAGCTAAAATGGCTCTGTCTGCTAATAGTTAAGAAATAAGATTGATTCTCTGTTCCTATGTGTACTTTAGCTGTTTCTTTTTTTTTTTGCAGCTATTCCCATTCAGTGACCCATCTTGATAAAGATCTATAACTATAATTGCCAATGCAGTACTAAATTCTTTGGCAAGAGGTCACCAGAGTAACCTGAACTTACTCTTCATGATGACTTTTCACTGACTATGGTTCTTGTTTAGTTTCCAGGAAGAAGAAGAAAAAAAAATTACATGACATCTGGAGCTTCTATCTTGTTTGGTATGAAAAGGAGTCATTTTCAGGAACTGCAGTAGGGAGTTGCCACAAAGAGGGCGGGTGTTCCTTGAGTCATGGGTAAGGCAAACTCTGGTAGGGAGCCAGAGGGAAAGGGGCAACTTTTCTTAGAATGAAGTGAAAAGTAGGTCAGCTTTCCAGCCATCTGTAATTTCCAACCTGTAAGTCTCTCCTTTTAGCCACAGCCTGGCAGCTTTACTTGGAGAATATTAGGGTTCCAGTAATGGCAGCTGGACAGGAACCTAAAGTTACATTTATGCATCTATTTGGCATTTTCCTCTGTTTATTCAATGCCATGTGTCAAGTGTACTTGTGAATGAATGAGTGAAACTCACCTGAGTTTGGAGGATGGAAACATGAATGCTGTGTGATCCCTGATGCCAGGGATATCATTTAAATAATCAAGACAGTATGTAAAAGTATATGCAAAGATCTCTGGTGGCTCTGACTGATTGCTGACTAACTTAGGCACTGGAGGAAACTTTGCAAATGAAAAAACTGTCATTTGATTGGGCCTTGAAGTATGAATGGGAAATTGTTTGATGAGCTAGAGGAGAGGTTTGTTAAGCAAGGGAAGTACCATGGACAGAGACATGGAGGTAAGAAAGTGCATGGTGCTTTGGAAAATTGGAGTATGTGAGGACCTGTTGCCTAGTAGAGAGGCCATGGATATGAGGGCAAAAAGGTGGATTGGGACTTAGATTGATGAGGTCTTGATTGCTGCACTAATGAGTTGAGACTGCACTATGGAAAGAGTGGCAGGTAGGGAAGTGAGGTGATTGGATAGGTGCTTTAGGAGAATAACTGCTTATGGTTTGCTGGATGTATTGGAGAGGGTACTGGAGATGCTAAGATGTTCTGCAGTAGCTTAGGCAAAACATAAAGCAAAGTTGAATTAGAATCGAAGCAGTGGATATGAGAGACATTTCACAGGTAGAATAGAGATTATTCATTCTCATTTAAACAAGAGTAACTACATACCCTGAGCAGATGACATGTGCAAAGTCTGCAGCTCTGGTTCCAGCATGACCCCAAGGTGATCCCATTCTTTGCCCAGTGTCTATAGAAGAGTGACAGAGTGCATGGCTGTTAAGTTAGCTATCTGTCAAGAGGAAGATCTCTATCCAATTTTATATATTAAGAGTTCATGAAACCTCTTAATTAATGGAGTTAGCTCTTTTTAGAGTTATTGAATTTCTAATCACTGGAGATCTTCAAGCAGTGGCTGGTTGAAATGTTACAGTGAAAACTCAGGCATTGGTTGAAGACTTGATATACAATGTCTTTGAAGTCTGTCAACCCTGACTATTTTTACCTGCCTCTCTCCCCCCTCCCTTTCTCCCCTTCTTGGAAAAGATACTTTTAATAATCTTACTTGAGGATCGGGTACCCATTTGCTTCCTTAGGATCATTTTAGCCACACTGGACGAAAGGCAGAGAATCAGAAGTGGATGATTAGGCAGTAAGAATGGTGGGATTCTGATCTTGTGGAGTAATGAGGAGCCACTATTTTGATGCCAGTAAGTTAACACTCACTCATCAGGGAGGTCTTTGTATTTTAGGGCAGCCTGCATAAACCCAATCAAAATGGAATGAATCCACCAGTACAGTTATGACACTGTCACCAGTTGCCATTTTTATAGTTCTTTACAGTTAATCATATGTTTTTCTACAAACTGTTGTAAATCCTCACAATAGTTCTGTGAGCAGTTATTATTATTGTTCAAGTTTTACTGATCAGGAATGTGAAGCTGAGAAAGATTGACTTGCCCAGGGCTCAAGTTAGTTAGATGTTGAACTAGGACTTCAACTTGAATTTTCTGTTAGCATAATTTCAGATTCCTCTTGTTCCCAGCCTGAGAAGATCCTCAAGACAGGCTTTAACTTCTGTTCATAGTGATATCTTTAACATTTATCGTGGATCCTGATATATTGTAAGAATTTAACAAATGTTAAATTCATATCTTGAATGAACATATGAATGAATACTCTCAGTGAAGTAATAATGACAACTTGAGTTTTAAGAATATCTTTAGTAATGAAAAGGCTAATTGAGCTCCACTAAACAGTCTGTTATCAAAAGACAATGAAGAACTCATTTAAAAATACATTTACTCAACTTTATTAAAAACAAACAAACAAAAAAACACCGTCAAAACTCTTTTACCTGAATACCTCTCTGATCTTTTGTGAAACTGTAACCCTAAGCTTAACCCACAAAAGGTGCATGTCCACTTTTCTGTATGTATATGATGTTTCCCTCCACTTAATATTCTCACCAAAAAGCTCTTCCTTCTTTTTGCCTAGCTTTGTATTTATTTTTTTATATAACCAAAGATCTTTTGAAATTTACCCATGTGGACACTAACATAGTTTTCATTTTAAAGCAATTAAATGTAATTCAGCATCTTAAAAAAATGTAGTGATAAACATCAGTGGACCAATAACTCTTGGTCCTTCTCAATTATTTCCTGAAGGCAATTATATTTTTTGGCACTTCTACTTTTCCTTACAGTGATTATCTTTTTATCCCTTGTATGATGTGGTCATCTGACTAGATATCTAATTTCCTCAGGGACTTAGTAGAAAATGCATCATGGTTTCGAGGGTCAGACAGGTTCGGGTTCAAATCATGGCTCCGCCTTTTTTTAGCACATAGCCTTGAATATATATATGGTGGCTCAGCCTCTCTGAAGCTCCCAGTTCCTCATCTGTAGAAGGAGATAATAGTGCCTTCAATATAATGCGATTGTTGAAGGAATTCTGTAGTCAGTGTAGAAAAGACCAAAGCTTGCCATGTGATACTATTGAAACAATTTTCTCTGTCCTCTTTTTATCTCTGTCAGCCCACCAGAGGATAACACACACCACATCTTTTCCCTTGTTTCCTCATAGAATATGACTCATAGTAGGCCTTAAATAAATGTTTGTCGACTGGCTAAATAAGTTTTAAGTTCTTTCAAAGGAGAATTATAGACACAGACATACTAAATATTTTTATTACTTTTCATACAAGTTACCACACAGCTTCCAAAAAGACTGTACTAATTTGTAGATTAATTAGCAGTATGTGAATCTACTTTTTCTCGATGTATTCACTAGTATTTAATTTATAACTTGCATTTTTTTCTAAATTAACATGTAAGAAATTATTTCATTATATTTTTAATTTACATTCCCTTAATTATGAAAAATATTTCCAAGTAGTGGTTTTAGAATTTGTTTCCCCTTCTGTGAACTATCAAATGGCAATATATAAAGATAATCAGGGCTGGAGAAATTTGCTATGAAAGGTCTAAAAATGGTTAGTGTTTTGAGTTGCCTAAACTTCATTTATGTATTACTTTATTCATTTGGTCAATGTTGATTGAGCACCTACTATGCGTCAGTCAGTATTCGAGGGGCTACACATACTACAAATAAATAATAAATGAATAAAGTCAGTGATCTCTAGCCCAACCTCCTCATTTAACATATGTGGTCGCTGAGAACTGGAAGAGTGAAGTTATTTACCTAAGAGTCATACAGCTTGTTGAGTAACAAAGCCAACGATTTATTTGAATAGTAACTGTGATTTCAGATATTCTGTGATATAACTGTGATTTCAGATATTTCAGTTAGCCTTTTAAACAGTGGAAACATCTCAGAAAAAGTTCAGAGTTATGATTTCTGAACAACATCTCCAATGCGTATCTATATTGAGAAAGGTGAGCCCTGATTTTTGGTTTCGAAAATATGATCACATGGTTCTTTAGTCTCATATAGAACTCCTTCCTAGATCTCTCTGCCTCTTATATTTATTCATTCTTAAATTTTTAGAGCAGGACTAAAAAACAAAATAATTCTGATCCAAGCACTTTGGACCACCTGTGAACTTTTTTGGACATGTTTTTGGTAAATGGAAAAAATAGATGACATATTTCTCTATCAAGTAAAATAGTCAATTTAGATTTAATAAGGCAGTTATCTTCAAGTAATAAAAATTCAACTAACTTGCCATAACTACCTTGTTTAAAGTCAATTAAGAGCCTCATATTCTTCACTTGCTGGGTAAAATTTAATAGAACTTCAGTTAAGCATTTATTGCTTATTTAATTCAAAATTAAGTTAATCACCACAGTTGGTAACAACCACTGAGTATTTAATTAACATTCAGCAAACTATCTTATTAAGTCTAAATGAGATACAGACAAGTCTTGTTTATCTCCATCAGTTTGCAAGCACCATTTCCCCACCTCCCACCCCAAAGGGCTTTGGTTTTCCCTTGGCTTTCCTCTTCTGATTTGTCATCATCATTTTCTTCTAGTTGATATCCAGCTTGGACAAAAAGAAGAGAAGAGGCAGGAGTCCATCATATTATGGGACCTTCTGGCTTGGGGCACAGCTGTGAAACTTCTGTTCCATTTCATTCCATTCTTCAAGAATTATTGAGCATGTTCTTCATGTAAGACATTCTTTTAAACACTTAAGATATAGAGGAGATCATGTTGACATATTGGGCTTTATTTTCTTATCTTAAGAAATGAGAGGATTGGGTGTAGTTCATTCATTTAACATGTATTTATTGGCCTACAGTTTGTAAGGCACTTTGCTGGGTGTCAGGAATACTATGATGATTTGGACAAGGTCCTTGCTCTTATAGAAGACACACAGTCTAGTATGGAGGTGCAGTAGATAGGGTGCTGCTGTAAGAGCACTGAGGTCTCTTAAATGCTGTGATTCTGTGAGACAGTATCACCCAGTGTTAAGAGTGTTCTGTGGCAAAAAGGCAAGTAAGTTTGAAAAAGTTCAAATCAAACAAAATTAAATGGGTATTTTTACTATTGGAATTTTCTGAGCCTTTAGTAAACTAATACACATGATGACCTTCCAAGAAGTTTATTTCTCAGTTATTTGACCAGAGGTTCCCTGCATCACCACTCTCCTTCATTTTTTTCCTCAGAACAGTTCTTGGGCTTAATGTTCCAATGTACTTTGGAAAAAGCTGCTATAAGCCATGAATCCTGTCTACCAGAATCTCAGTCTGAGAGGAGTACCTAGGCATATAGCCTAGTAACTGATATAGTGTTGGAAGTTCTAAGTCGTATGAAGGATAAAGTGGGTGATTTCAGACACAGGGACTTCTGGCTGGGGTTGTGGGTGTGAAATCAGAGTAGGCTTTCCTCAAGGAGGAGAGCTGGGCTCGTGAGAGAGAGATAATTTGTACAAGCAGAGAGGCCTAGGGGCTTGTTAATGAGTCACTGGGAGAAGAACAGCTGTGAAAATTTGACATGACCGATTTGCTTGAGACACTCTAACATATGGATACAACTTAGATCAATTTTTCTTATAGCCTAAATTTGGAGAGGTAAGAGGCAACAGACTTTTTGGTGCAGAACTCTGCTTTAGGCCTGGTTCCAGCTGAGTGATTGCCCATCTGCAGAAGTAAGGCATTCTGACTCTGTCCGGGGCAGAGCCTCTGCTTGTGAATCACAATCTCTGTTAAGAGTGAGTCTTGGCTCCTTTGTGAACTGCTTTATTCTAGCAGATCTAGTTTCCACTTACCCCATAACATACCATTTTCTCCACCTTTCCTTCTTCCCTAGCTTCCCAAATTCTGATGAATCAGCTGCATCTTCATTTTTCATTCTTATTCATCTGTATCATCCTTTTCATCTAAGGCAAGCTACCCTTTTATAATCTTCCTGAAAAGTCATTTACTTCATTTAAATTAGTGCTACCAATTTTCTCCTCTAATGGTAACCAGCAGATGGAACATGCTAGATGAAATGAAGGCTAATCTATACCTCTGGTCCACCATTCCATAGGAGATTTGACCTAAGGTTGTGTTCTCTCAGTACCTACCTTGATATCTATGTCTATACAGAAAGGAGCACAGGCAAAGAATGGTGAGACTTAGGTTTTACTTCTGGGCACAAGTTTTTCCCTGTTTGAGCCTCAGTTTATCTTTGAAATGTTAGATGTAGGCTAGATGTACTCTTAGGGACCTTTCAACTAAAAATGGTGAGTGTTAACATTTGCTAAGTCATTATAAGTAGGAATCAATCTGGATTATTCGATCAGACACATATCTTTGAGCCTGGCAATATGAGGAAATGTGCAATGAGCAAAGCTTTATGCCCATACATAGTAATCATTCAATGCAAACTGCTTCTTCTATACCCAGCCTTCTTCTGGACTCATTTTCTTTATATTGCCTATTAGTTTTCAGTTATATTTCCTTCTCTGCCACTATAACTTCTCTCTTCTTTGCCTGTAGTCTCCCTACTGTAAATTTTCCTTTCTCGTTCTTCTGCTGGAAAACTCCCTTTCTCCTCATCTCTTGAGAATTCTTTTTTACCTTCTGGCTCTGCTCATGGAGAGTGTCTACTTCAAAACCTTCTTGAGACAGATAAATGGCTACAAAGGCGGGGAAGATTGGAGAATGGCTGTCCGGCCAGCTGCACATCTTTCCAGCAGACTAACTGTTCTTTGGAACCATTTCTGTACTGAGTAAATATTGTTCAATAAATGAGACCAAGTCTAGCTCTCAAGGATCCCGCAGTGGAGGCGAGAAGCTTTCTGACTTCTCCTTGACACAGGTGGAAACCATAGCCAGTAAGGAATATTATAAATTGGAGAGGTTTTTTTTTTTTTTTTTGCTTTCTAGAAATGAGCAATGCACTGTTAGGTTCTCTGCATGGATTCTTGAGCATCTAGGAAAACTTGTCACATGGAAAGCTTAAGCTTATTTTGAATAACTTGCATATTTCATTTCACCGTATACCTAGACAGACACTTTAGAGATGTCTTAAGATGTCAGCAGGCAGCCTGGCAAGGAGCAGACCAGAGGATAGAATGTAGGCTGGTGGTTCAAATCTGCAATGATGTTGTGACAGAGAGCACAGGACACAGCAGAAGCCCAGAGATATTGTTCACATGTGGGGAGGCAGTGAGATAATGACAGTGAGGTTTGGTTTCACTCCAGTAAAGATTTTTAAAAGTTAGCTACTTTGAGAGTCCTTTTGCTTCCCCTTCTTTGTATAAAAAAAAATGTATATTCACCTTTCAGTCTTTGTGATTAGTTCTTTGGATTTCACCAGTTATATATGCCTACTTGTAAAATCCAGAAACTTTTTGGAAGCTTTGGTATAAATGTGTAGTGCTAAAGGGCCTGGGCTCTGGAACTAGATTGCATCTGCCTCTACCATTTAATACCTCAACTTTTTACTCAATCTCTTTAGGCCTCTGTTGCCTCGTCCATAAAATGGAAGTAATAAAATAACTTATTTCCATGTTATGAGGATTAAACGAGTTAGTACATATCAAGGCCTTAGAATCAAGCCTGAGACATGGTAAGCCCACCTTAAATATTAGCTGCAGTTATTATATGCTGTCCTTTAAGAGTTAGAAAATTGTAATTTGAGAAAGATAGTAGAGATGAACGGGTTCTTTTTGTCATCTTTTAAAGTAAATTTTTAATTTTGAAATAATTTTAGGTTTATTGAAAATAATAAAGATTATATAGAGAATTTTCACACACAATTTACCCAGTTTCTCTTATTTTTGACATTTAACATTACCATTTACCATTTAACATTACCACACTCTATTTGGGTATTATCAGTTTTCCCATCAACATTCTCTTTTCCAGAATCCAGTCCAGGGTTCTACATTAGTCCCTCTGACTGATTGATTTCTCATCAGTCTTCAAACTTTGCTGCCTCTCCTCCACCACCTCGATCCTTACCCCAAAGCTGGTTTGTTTCCTCTCTGTTGTATAGCACTCGACATTTTACACCTAGCACTTACCCCCTCACAAGCATAGGAGCTCCAGGGATTCAGGGACCATGCATGCCTTGTTCTCATTGTAGCCTCAGCCCTAGCACAGTACCTGGCAGGGAGTAGGTGCTCTGTAAATATTTGTTGAATTAAGAAATAATTTAGTTGTTATATCTCCGTGGCTTTAAAACTTTCAGGTTTTCTTCTTTCCTTCCTTCCTTCCTTCCTTCCTTCCTTCCTTCCTTCCTTCCTTCCTTCCTTCCTTCCTTCCTTCCTTCCTTCCTTCCTTCCTTCCTTCCTTCCTTCCTTCCTTCCTTCCTTCCTTCCTTCCTTCCTTCCTTCCTTCCTTCCTTCCTTGGCTGTGGATGAAGTGGGACACAAAGGGACCCACCTTCTATCCCTCCCCTGCTTTTTCTTTTCTTTTCTTTCTTTCTTTTTTTTTTTTGGAAAAGTCTCTGGCAAAGCAGGGCTTAAAAATCAATCACCACAATCCAGCCTCCTTGCTTTCCAGGGAAGAGATTGAGACCCTGAAATGGGGAATGACAATGTAGGGCAAAACTAGAAGCCCAGAGAAGGTCAAAAAAGGATTGTGGAAGTGCCCTGATTCTGTCCCTGTTGTTGAGTGGATTGTGTAAACGACAGTTATGGACTCTGAAAGAGCTGAGTGTGAATTCAGGCTCTTCTGCTATACACCTCAGTTTTCCTCATCTGTTAAGCAGGATATACTGTCTGTTTTTATTCTTGGAGGCTTTTATCATACAATACTACATTATGTTGCAGTCTGACTTTCACACAAATTGGATCTCAAAACTTCTTACAAGAATTAAAAATATAAACTCGTGGGCAGTATGTGTTTTATAAATTACAGAAAACAGTAGTGTAAAGACATGGCATAGTAAGTACAGTTAAGCCTGCATCAGGCACTGATACAGTGAGGGAGCCGCGGATGAGGCAGCCGAGCAGGCACGGGAACTGGGAAGCCAGATGAGTGAGGTGAGCAGGTAGGTGCACAGGATAGTCTGTGCCAGGAAAGAAGGAAGCGGCCGTCTCCAGTGGGGAGGGAGAAGCTGAGGGCAGCGAAGGCAGTGGCAGAACCTCAGAGAAGTAAACCCTCTGTATAATCTTCATTTTTAGAGTTAACTTTAGTATTAGGTTTAGACTTTATTTTTTAAGAGCAGTTTTAAGTTCACAGCAAAATTGAGAGGAAGGTACAGAGATTTCTCATATCCCTTTTGCTTCTGCACATGCATAACTTCCTCCATTGTCAACATGCTCCACCAGGATGGTACATTTGTCACAATTAATAAATCTACATAGATTGACCCATCATTACCACCCAAAGTTCGTAGTTTACATTTGAGTTCACTTTTTGTGTTGTATAGTCTATGGATTTGGACGAATATATGACATGTTATCATCATTATATCATACAGAGTAGTTCCACTGCTCTAAAAATCCTCTGTCATCTACCTGTTTATCTCTTCCTCCTCTACCCCAACCCCTGGCAACCACTGATCTATTTATTGTTCCATGTATATCCTTTTTTCCCCTGCCATTCATGGTCTTTTTGAATGGGACCAATGGGCTTTTGGAACCTTATTTCCATTGTTTTCTCTCATTCTTGCCTTTGTCACATCATATCCTCAGGCTGGATTGCTGGTTTCTGCCATCATCACCTGTTTGAATCTGAATTGGTCTTCAAGGTCCAGCACCTCCTCCAGGAAGCAGACCTTGATTTTCACACTTTGTCTCTGAGGAGGAAATAATTACTTCCTCTATAATCTCCCACTGCCTGTTATCTATAGTGCTTGCATGGCACTGAGCACTTTCTACCTTCTATTGTAGTTATCTATGTGCCTTTTGTCTTTTGGGGTTTTAACTTCTTGAAGACATTTATTCCTGCCTGGAATATGGCAGACACACGGTGAGTACTTATTGAATGGATGGACAGTTGCATGGATGCATGGATGAGTGGATAGATTTGACATCCCCCACACTATACTCAAACTTAATTCCTTTAGAATAGGATTTTAATCGCCTCATCTCTACATGCCCCAGCACTGAGAAGGTCCGTTCCCATCCATCCATCCATCCATCCATCCATACATACATACATTCATTCATTCACTCATTCATTCATATATATTCCATAGTAGACTCTCAGGTGCTATTTTAGGATTGCAGCAATGAGCTGTACAGAGACCATTGATAGTCTGCACATAGAAAATAGTATTCTTTGGGATGTATTTTCATATTTGGAAGGTTTATCTAGATTTTTTTTTTGAAACATAAGGACTGAGGATGAAATGATTTGTTTCATCTACAATGTCATTAGAGTACAAAACAAATGCTCTCTCATTCTTTCAATTGGTTTGTACTGAAGATTACTAGGCTTAGAAAGGCACAGATTAAATGGCGGTTCCTTACTAACTTGCCTCAGGGATAAACCCCCTTTCCAGTTTTTTAAAAGATGCTTGCAGGGTGCCATAGTGCTTATGGCGTGGCTTCTTTGCTAATGTTTTCACTTGTATTTTTTAATATAGTGACAGAACGCATACCGCTGAGGTGGTAAATGGAAAAAAGAAGTGCAGTGGAGTAAACTGTATTAAGCACAGGAGGAAGTGTCAGACAAACTCAGATGAGAGAGCCCATTGACTTTAGTGCATGCCAGATTGAAATCAGAGGGGAAGAGTTGTGAGGAGTTCGATGATGCTGCATTGAGGAAGCATAAGGTTCTCAGAAAGATAGAACTGGAAGGATCGTAAAGATCTTTTAATCTAGTGGTTCTCAAACTTGAAGGAGCATCAGAGTCATCTTGGAGAGTTTTCTGGACTCCATTCTAGAAACTCTGATGCAATAGATAGTGAACTTGCATTTCTGACAAGCTCATGGATGATGCCCATGCTAATGGGAACCACTGACCTAGTCCAACTGCTTCTATTTTGTTTTGTTTTGTTTTGTTTTTGTTTTTTGTTTTTTTGTTAGAGATGGGGAAATAAGACCCAAGATAGGTGAGAAGGACTTGTTGAGAGTCACACAGCTGTCAGGAGCAAAACTAGAGTCAAAACCAGGGATTCTGACTTGCAGTCTGTTTCATGCTGTCATTAGAGACTGTCTAGGAACAATATTATTTTTAGTTCTACTGCAAAGTGATAGCTAACATTCACCAGCTTTGTCTGAGCTGGTCACAAACATTTTTTCTAGCACTTCCCATTTGGTTGTCTCAAGCTACATTTTCTTAACTCACATTTTTGACCACTGCTTGCGCCAGGAATTGTATTTGAACTGAGGGTAGTGTAGCACTGTGGTAGTCTGAAAGCGTGGGCTTCAGCTAGTCAGAACTTGAGTAAATTACTTTTTCATTTTCTCACCTGAAAATGAGGACAGAAACACCTCCTAGTGCTGAAGGTAAAGTGTTGAGCACGTACCTAGCCCTCAGTGCACACTCTGAATGTTAGCTCTTGTTGCAATCATTATTACTGAAGAGAATAAGATGTGATCCCCTCCATCTTATGTGTAGGTGGCTTCCTGAACATTGCAATGGACAGAAACTGAGATTAGTGGAACAAACATACATAGCTTGGAATTTGGAAAGCTGAGTTCAAGTCCCACTTCTGCCACTTATTAGCTGTATGGTCTTAGTCAAGTCACTTGACCTCTCTGAGCTGTAATTTGAAGCCAGTCAACTTAGTCTAGTAATAGGAGACTATAATGAACAAGTGAAAGGCTAGAAATTGGCAAAAGGTAGGAGCCCGTCTACTAGCTACAGGTTTTGGGTTGGTGGGGAATGTATCTGAGGTGGGGGCCAGTAAGAGGAGCTAGGTGGCCCATGGCTTGATGTTGGAAGGGGTGGCAGGCCTGGGGTTGGTCCATTGATGGTTGTCTGGTCTGGCCAAACCAGAGAAAGGCTTATTTGAAATGTAGGAGAGATGTTCTCACTCCCATGTCAGGGTCCCTATCAGTAGAGAGCCCCCAGGACTGGGAGGGTTGGCTGGTTGAAGTGAGGTGGGTGCCAGCGTAACTGGGGTATCTGGCCAAGGTGACGGCATCTGCTTTGCACTGGAGCTTTGAGGCACCTTTCCGGTTCTGGCACCTTGCACCAGCACAGGAGGATGAAAGACAGTGATGCGATTGACCTCGACACCTTGATTACTGTATTTATTTAGCAGCAAAGGGATTATATTAAAAAAGACTAGCTATGACTGCTGTATCTTTCTTGATTGGTTTAGCAGCTGGGAGAGGCCTGCTTAGAAGTTGGGTGGTACTAGGGAAGATGAAAATAATGTCTTCCTTAAGCCTTAGTTTCCTCATCTGTAAAATGGAAGTGCAGATGTTACCTATAAATTTGGATTAAGGATTAAAGTACTTGTCTTTGGGAAGGCACTTCATGGTTACGAAATGCCAGAGAACTGCATGGTGCTTATATTATTGGGAGGAACCAAAGAACTGGAGAAGAATGAGGGATGGAGATAGAGCTGCCCACAGGAGTCAGGGAAGTCGTCCTTGGGAGGATTGTGACAGCTGCTGCCAGAGGACAGGTGAGCCCAGGGTCTCCGATGGGGCAGACACTGCAGCACCCTCCGTTAACAAGTGCAAGAAGAGTGAGGCTCCTGTGGTCTCACTGGGATTGGGGTGTCAGGGCAGTGAATGGAGCTCCAGGGTGTCCAGTCTCTCTCCTCGCTTCATAGCCAGCCTGTGCTAGGAGAGACCTTAGGGATTCAGCTCAGTTCACAGGTGGGTAGAGCAAGGCACCTTGGGAAGTCTGTCCCCAGTAAGTGTACCACAGTGCCTCATGCTCTTCACAGCCTCCTCCCTTCACTCTTCCTCCCTTTTCTCTGGCAGTCTTAACTCTCCACTCCTCCTGATATACTACTGGTACTTCTAGATGATCACTCATGGTTTGCCTTTCTCCTCACATCTTCGTTGGTCTTTTTACTCTGTTGCCCAGGGTCTACTCTGAGCACCTGGCTACTGTTTGCTTTCCAAGGCCTCAGAATATTCCTTTCTTCAATTTCTTCACACACCACTCAAGACAATACAGTATCATTCTTCCAATGTGTGTCTTCTGCCCACATCTGACTACTACTACTTCTACTACTTCTTCTTCTTCTTCTTCTTCTTCTTCTTCTTCTTCTTCTTCTTCTTCTTCTTCTTCTTCTTCTTCTTCTTCTTCTTCTTCTTCTCCTCCTCCTCCTCCTCCTCCTCCTCCTCCTC